>JBBPBX010004436.1:0-10904 GCA_038048925.1 Garcialebias charrua | reverse complement strand
TATACAGTATTACTGTAATTAACACACTCAAAAAAAAATATATATATATATATACAGATTGTTATGGCATTAGTGTTTCTGAAACAAATTCAGAAGGTGAACTCCAAAGTGTTTTTTTCTTCTTCCATTAAATAAAGAAAATGGCATAGACGTAAGTAGAATAAGACTGCAAGTTGTGTTGTGGTCCTGAACAGATCAGTGAGACTAAAGAGGAAAACTGACCTGGTCTCCTTGCCAAATGTTATTGTGATTAAGGTTAAATTATTTTTAAAAGATGTGACCGGCTGTAACCTCCTGTGATTAGATCGTAATTTTAAACTATTAAACAGAAGTTTCCCACTTAAAAACAAACCAAACACAGTTCAGTTTGACCTGAACCAAGTTCACCTCACTTGGTTTGTCCAAGAGTCGGCTGTTTGTTTCGAACTTTGTTCAAATTAATGTTTCAAAGCTTGGTGTAGAAGCATCAATCAACACCATACATTACCTGCAACAGATTTCACTAAGGTCTTTCTGAAAGGTGATTCAATCATGTGGCACTGAGGTGAACATTGATGTAATTTTTCTGGTTATAAAAAATGTAATAAATGCCCTAAATAACCTTTTGAGTTTGACAGATGAGTCTCCACTGACAGCCTTTCTTTAGACATGGAGGTATGACATTTTCAACACCACCTGTAACGGGAACAGACACAAGAAAATCAGAGGAAATCATGCCCTCAGAGTGTGAACCAGCATGGGATTTGCATGTAGAATGTGTGCTTGTTGAGACTGTCATAGAAACGCCTACATAATTGCTGGGTACTTCAAGAGAACATGAAAATGTTTTTTAAATATTTCTTCAGTGTCTGACATTGTCAAATGAACAAGATCCTGTATGGATAGGGTCAAGTCTGACATGAATCCATTCATATAGGTTTCCTCTCATATTCAAAAAACTTTCAATACAAAAACAACTGGACTTTCTTTGTAACAGAAGACGTTTCGTTCTTCATCCGAGGAACTTTCTCAATTCAAAGAGCAGTGAGTGTGGGGTTCAGATTTTAAAGGCTGAGATAAGATACACACATACCTATGTAGATTGACAAATCACACCTCACACCTTAACAGTAGGGGGTTCTTAGGGTCTTTGTTAGTCTAATTCACAGATGAGGCTCCTTACTTTATTAACATAAAACTACGGTGGCCCTGAGGTAGTTTGGCGGCCGTTTACACGGCGCATATTTTGAGTGAAACCGCTCCTTTCTCTCTGCGGTTCTACCCATCATTTACATGACACCAGTAGCCCCCCTTTTTGAATCCGAATGTTTCTGAACCCAGCTCTCACAAGCTGTGTTTCCATCCATTTTCATTTCGATTTTTGAGCTAATTTTTGAAATCTCGCAAATATGTAAATACAAATTAATGCGAAGCAGAAGTGTTTCCATCTACTGACTTGTAGCGCATCTACCAAGCCACGCACAGCGTCATTACGTCAGACGTCAGCGTCATTACGTCAGACGTCAGCACTGCGCATGTCTACAGTAAACAGGAAGTAGCGGTTGAAAACAGAACCCGGCCACACATCTCGTCAAAATGGAGAGAATATTTCAGGTACGTGTTGCTATCGGGCGAGTTGTATTTATTCTGTCATGCCAACTAGTTTTAGCGATGTTACATGTTGTCCGGAGCGGAAACAGCTGATCAGTCACGTGACGTGAATGTTCGCTTCGGCAGCACGAGTCGGCAAATGTGTTTCCATCTGTCGTTTTGCGCATCTGCTCGGTTTCGAAGATCCCAAAAACCACCTCAAGCGAGCGTATCTACTTTTTGGCGAATTTCAGGAAGTAACTGCGCATTTTGCCGTTTCCATTAAGCTTTTCTGCTGCGATACTTCAAAATGCGCACCTAGAAACCTTGATGGAAACACGGCTACAGTGGATGTTTTTTGCTGACCCCCGTTGATAACATAAACATCTCCCGCTGAGCTTTTGTTTGACCTACAAGCGCGCAACACGCACGCGCGGACAGCCGGGTGAACAGGCAGGCAGACATTTCACGTGTCACGCTGCACAATATGTGCTAAATAATAACAGTTTAACAATAATAAACTGTATTTATGTTAGCGTGGGAGATATATAAGACCTACTTCCGGGGGTGAACGCGTGCGCATCTCGCTGCAGCTGCTCCTCGTACTTTTTTCTTGTTTTATTTTATTCAGTACTTTCTGCTGTTTCTTCACCGACCCTTGCCTGGGCATTTCTACTCATCAACAAGCATGGATTTTACTTGGATTTACCTGCTGCCTGCTCTCGTCTGGACTCTGCTGCTTCTCATCCACCACCACACAGTGACTGGTCTGCTCCATTATTCGGCCGTGGAGCTACTTCGTCTTCGCTTTCTACCGGCCGCGCCGCCGGTGCTCCCTCTGGAGGAAATTGCCTTCTTTCCTCGTCGGAGATACATCCACCGGGGCTCGCGCCGTTGACTGAACGCTGACAAGGCTAATCCCATAACCTCCATCTGGTGACTCTCGCCACTCTTCACGCCGCAACGCCCGGACCGCTAACAGCAGCAGCACGTTAGCCAGCCTAGCTCGGTCGGCTAACGCTCCAGTCACTACTTCCGCCTCCTCCGTAAAGTTTGGACTTCTGAACGTTCGCTCCCTCACGGGCAAAGGTCAGCTTATTCACGATATAATATCCGACCGAAAACTGGATTTCTTCTGTTTAACAGAAACGTGGCAACAACAAAACGACTTTTTCCATCTGAACGAGTCCACTCCATCGGGCTTTGTTTGCACCGCGAGGGCAAGGGCCTCAGGCAGGGGAGGAGGTCTCGTGATAATTCACCGCGAGAACTGGAAGGTCACTCCGGTTCACCCCCCACCCTCCTCCTCCTTTGAGTGCACTGTTTGCCTGCTGGCTGGACCCACTCCAACTGTTGTCGCCACTCTCTACCGCCCTCCAAAACTGAATAGCTCATTCATGAATGACTTTGCTGCATTAATGGCCCATTTAACAGCTCTTTCACCCAATGTTATCCTGCTGGGTGATTTCAACTTTCATTCTGATGATGAAAACAACCCCCTCACCAGAGACTTCACATCTTGCTTGGACAGCTGTGGCTACCAACAATTCATCAACTTTCCAACGCACAAGATGGGCCACACTCTGGACTTACTCTGCTGCTCTGGACTTTCTCCTCTTAACTGTTCTTCTGATGAACTTCCATTTACTGATCACCTGATGATTTCATTCAATGTTAATCTTAAATTTTCCTCAGATAAACCTCAACGCACTCTTTCCTTCCGTAATATCAAGAATATCAACCATGACACTCTTTTATCTCATATTAATGATACCCTCTCCACTTTCAGCTCCTCCAACCCAGATGATCTCGTCACATTATATAACACCAGCCTAACCAACATCCTTAACTCTGTTGCTCCCCTGAAAACCCGGACTGTTTCCTTCTCCAACTCTGCACCCTGGTTCACTCCAGCACTCCGCTCCCTGAAAACCAAAGGTCGGCGGCTAGAGCGTCTTTATAAAAAATCCGGTCTCACAATTCACAAGGAACTTTATGCAAACCACCTCGTCCATTACAAGAACAGTATTTCTCAAGCCAAATCCAGCTACTTCTCTGACATCATCAGTTCTAATGTTGGTAATTCAAAAACATTGTTCTCTCTCCTCCACCGTTCTGTCTCATCTCCTAACTCCCTGCCCTCTCACATGGTTTCCACAGAATTTTGCAACTCCCTGATGTCATATTTCAATGAAAAGATTATTTCAATTCATAAACACCTTGGTCCAAATACTGCCCCCAACATCCATGTTGAACTCCCCCCTCCCTCCCTTTCTCTGTCTTCTCCCTCCCCTCTGCTGATGACATTGCTGACATTATCAGCAAGTCCAAGTCCTCATCCTGTCAACTTGACCCATTCCCCACAGTTCTTGTTAAATCCTGTCTCCCGTCTCTGCTCCCTATCATCACTAATATCATCCACTCCTCCCTAACCTCTGGCACTGTCCCCACAGCCTTCAAATCTGCTGCCATCACCCCCATCATCAAGAAACCAGGTCTTGACTTTACCAACTTCAATAATCTTCGTCCGATCTCCAATCTGCCCTTCATCTCCAAGATCCTTGAAAAAACTGTTGCTAGTCAACTTCACTCACACCTGTCCAACAACAACATTTATGAAGAGTTTCAATCTGGATTTCACCCCCACCATAGCACCGAAACAGCCCTAGTAAAAATTACTAACGACCTCCTTCTTGCTGCTGACTCTGGTCTTCTGTCCATCCTCATTCTTTTGGATCTAAGTTCGACACCATCTGTCATTCTATCCTCCTCAACAGACTAACCTCCATTGGCATCTCAGGTACCCCGTTAGACTGGTTCACCTCCTATCTCTCTGACCGCACTCAATTCATTCAGCTTAAATCCTTCCGTTCCCAGTCTTCCCCTGTCTCCACGGGTGTCCCCCAAGGCTCTGTCCTCGGACCCCTCCTCTTCATCATTTACCTCCTTCCTCTAGGCCACATCTTCCGCAAACACGGCATCCATTTCCACTGCTATGCTGATGACACGCAGCTCTACTTGTCATCAAAACCAAACTCCACCCACCCACCCTCCATCCTCACCGACTGTCTCAACGAGCTAAATCACTGGTTTTCTAACAATTTCCTTCAACTAAACAGCAACAAAACAGAAGTCATTCTCGTCGGTACCAAAAACTCTATTTCAAAATCAGAACATCTTCTCGTCCCCCTTAACAACTCTCTGCTATCCCCCTCCCCTCAGGTCAAGAGCCTCGGTGTCATCCTCGACACCACTCTTTCCTTCACTTCACACATCAACAATATTACTCGGTCTGCCTATTTCCACCTCCGTAATATTAACCGTCTCCGTCCTTCTCTCACACCCCGCTCCACAGCCATCCTGGTGCACAGTCTTGTGACTTCCCGTATCGATTACTGCAACTCCCTTCTCTACGGCCTCCCCAACAAATCTCTCCACAAGTTACAGATGGTCCAGAACTCAGCTGCCCGTGTCATCACTCAAACCTCCTACTATAACCACATCACTCCTGTCCTGCAGCAGCTCCACTGGCTCCCGGTTAAATCACGCATCATCTTCAAAATTCTACTCCTCACGTTCAAAGCTATCCACAACCTTGCCCCTCCTTATCTATCTGACCTCCTCCAAATCCCCATCCCATCACGCTCTCTCAGATCCTCCTCTTTGCTACATCTCCATGTACCCTCTGCCCGCCTGAGCAGGGCCTTCATCTGCTCTGCCCCTCACCTCTGGAACGCCCTACCGCCAGACCTTCGAAACACCACCTCCCTTTCTCTGTTCAAGACTACCTTGAAAACCCATCTCTTTAGACTAGCTTATCACTAATTTTACTAAATGTATTTTTATCTTCCATTTAATATCCTTTATGTATTTTATATTTCAATTTGTCGCTGATAATGTTTGCTCTGTCTTACACTGTGTTGGAAAGGCGCTTTTAAATAAAATAATAATAATTATTATTATTATATAAATTTATCTGAGCTAAATTAATCTATCTGGACTTGTTACGCTATTTAAACGATGCGTAACGTGCTGTGAAAATGAAGACACCAGGTTTATTATTTATTTATTTATTTATTTATTCAACACCACAAACTGTACGTCACACAAACACTGAGACTTAAACTGAACACTATTAAAAAACTTTAACTGAACTGTAACTACATTAATGAGCTGGACTCTGCTGTTTTCATCCTGGATACTGGACACATCAGAACCAGTCCGCCTGTTGGAACGACAGCTTCTCGACCTCGCAGAAACAATAAAAAAAAACTCAGTTCGTTGTTGTGTGATCAAAGTAAACACAAGCAAACATTATTAAGAATGTTGATTTGCCTGCTGTTAATCAGCTGATACTCACGGACTAAAGTCCGACATCATCCTCATCTACTCGGTTCTGGTCCACAGTCCACTCAGCGTTTGGTGTGGAGCTTAGATGAAGCAGGTCCAGCTTGGTGTCAAATCTGTCGACTCTTGTTCAAATTCCAGCTTTAACTTGTTGTTAAGTTGTTGTTAGCTTTTAGCCCAGAAGAAAGCAGCAGACTGAGAGGAAACACGCATGCGCATTAGGTGAATGTGCAAAATTCACAGCGCCAACTAATGACCCGGCATGGTAACTACAGCGGATTCATGAGGGCGGGGGGAAATTCATGAGGGGGGGTGGGATTCTAGCGGATCCATGTAAACACTAGAATTTGCTCGTGTCAACGCAAATCTTTTCACCTAATTAACATACCCAAAACCTCCGTTTCCCTCACCGTGTCCGTGTAAACAGGGCCTTAATGTAATTGTGTTTTTTCAAATGTAGTTTTGTTTTTTAAATGTAATTCCGTTTTTTCCTAATGTGATTCCAGCCACTTCCGCTTTGGCCACTTCCTCTATGGCCACTTCCACTTTGGCTTAATGTAATTCTGTTTTTTCAAATGAACTATAATTCTGTTTATTTCTAATGTTGTTGTGTTTTTGTTGTTTTTTCTTTTTTTCTTTTCTTTTTTTATTAAATTCCTTTTTCTTTTTTTTTTTTCAAAAGTGATTCCGGATTCCGGCCACTTCCGCTCCGGCCACTTCCTCCTTGACTCAATGTAATTGTGTTTTTTCAGATGTTGCGTTTTTGTTGTTTTTGCTGTTTTGTTTTTTTCAAATGTTGTTCATTTACATCTCAGGGCCACTGCAGGTGTGTATGTGTGAATCTACAAGCAAAAAATACTGTAGAGTTTTATATAAATTGGGTAAAGTTGAAATACTATTGTTTGTGTAAAAATGATATGTAAAAGTTGTATTTAGAGTAGTAATATACAAAATGTAGAACTGACTATCAGATTACTGTAGTTGTGGCCTCATCAGAGTATTCACTGTCCACCTGAAACATAAAGGACATGGGGGTGAACCAATGTTCTAGTCAGGTTTCAGGAGACATGCTGGAAATGAACATTTTCATCAAACTGTTTTTCATTCCTATCTAATCTTTATTATGCTTCCATGTTGTATGTATATTTGGCACACTAGACATAGGGATGTAATGCAGAAGTTGAAGCAAAAACAAAACAAGCCTCCCCTTTAGACAAATGTGACATTACGGATATTTAAAATACAACTCTGAGATCTTTTTTTTCTAGTGAATAACAGAGTAGTTCTTGCCATGTTCCTGTACATTCAGCAAATTGCTATTTTTCTAATATATTTTACTGTAGGTAGTTTTAATGCGGTTGGCGTCAGTTGCTAGAGCTGTTGCCTCTCTGCAAGAAGGTTGCTGGTTCATATCCAGGTTTGGGACCTTTCTGGGTGGAGTTTGCCTTTTCTGTCTGTGCTGTGTGGGTTTTCTCCAGGTACTCTGGTTTCCTCCCACGAACCAAAAATATGCATGTTAGGCTGATTGGTAACTCTAAATTGTCCCTAGGTGCGAGTGAGAAAAATAATGATTTTGTCTTTTTTGTCTCTATGTGTCCCTGTGATGGACTGGAGACCTGTCCAGGGTGCCCCCCGCCTCTTGTACAGTGATAGCTCGACATGGGCCCCAGTGACCCCTGTGACCTTAAAAGGAAGAAGCGGGTAAAGAGGATTGATGGATGGATGGAAGGATGGATGGATGGATGGATTGATGGATGGATGGGTGTTTTTAAGCCAAAACACCCACTTTTAGTGTGTGTGGCTAAGTATAAAAAATGAAAATATCACAACTTGAGTGGTTCCACTTCCAGCTCAAATTGTCTATCAGGGATCATGGGGCTTAACAGTATTATCAGTACATTAGCTGTAGTTCCCACACATGTGACTAGATTTCCGGAATTCTGGAATTTCCGCCATTTTAGTAGTCAGAAAATGTTGAAGAAGAGCTATTTTGTAAGTTCCAACCTTTCAATTTAATTTTAACTATGCATTTCTTTTATTACTTATATCAAATATTGTTTTATAATTGCTTGTTTGAATTTGGTGCCTTCATAAGACGTGTTTAATGAAATTTCTTTGAACTTTTTCATTTTGCTTTCCTCTGATAGCCATGTGAATTGATATTTCCCAGCTATGAACCTTATCAAATAATATGTATTATTTTTGAAACACTGGGACTGTTAAGTTTTAATTATTTTGAATAAAGCAGTTTATCAAGTATCATCCATTATTTTTTTATACTTACACATTAAAAATGTTTCAATAACATTTTCAAAACCAACACATGTTGGCATTTTCCTCCTGTTCAAGGTTGTCAACTCCAGCTCTGCGGTGGCACTTACTGTTCAACGGTGTGAATGACAATTTTTTAATTAAAAATCTACAGGTATACTGTATTTATAAATTATTAGTAAACAGTCTACATTCAATACAATAAGACGAATGGACAATTTGTCTTTCTTTCATTTTTAATTTAAATTACTTGAACACACTATTAAAATACTGTTGATTCTCAAAGCTTTTTACATTTAATTGAAAATTACTTAGCTGATTTCGTAATGTAATATTTTCTGTTCTTAATGACTGCAGTTCAAACTGAACCTGACTTTCAGAAACAGGTGTATATTCTGTACAGTCATTTGCACCCTCTTGCTGCTGCTGCTGAACCGTGCACACTGGAACTGCTTACTCCACTTCAGGTTGGACGAAGTTCCTCATTGGTGTAGCCAAAACCTCAGGTTCAGAGACTGCACCGAGTTCTAGGACAGCCTGCTCACACTGGAGATGTTCCTTTGAGCGAACTCTTTCTTTCACTCGTCTGTACCTATAATTAAGATAAACATAAATGTTTATATATGTATACATATATATATATATATATATATATATATATATATATATATATTAATATATATATANAACCCCGCTGTTTCAAGCCAAATTAACGCGGCCGGAGGATTTTATTGAGTGTTTTGTGTCGACCATTTGACGGTGAGTCGTTATTTTTATGTATTTTAGTTACTTTTCATTAAATCTGTTGACTACCTATAGACGCTAACTCTGTGTCTGCCTGTTGGTAGTGCTGGGTTACTAATGGATAAATCCGTAGAGAACCCCGCTGTTTCAAGCCAAATTAACGTGGCCGGATGATTTTATTGTGTGTTTTGTGTCGACCATTCGACGGTGAGTCGTTAGTTTCATGTATTTGGGTTACTTTTATGTATAAATGCGGTGGCGACACACCCGTGTATTTGAGATTTAAACGTGGTTTTAGGGATTAAAAGATCATTCTATTTTTTGTTAATTTCGTGGCCGAATAGAATATATGTACGTAAAGTATTAAATAAATCCTTTGATTTTTGTAATTTCATCCTTTTAGGATCATTTTTGTTACTTTTCAGTTGGCAGTGTAGTGCAAATATTGATAACGCTGCCGGCTATATATAAATATATATATATATATATATATATATATATATATATATATATATATATATATATATATATATATATATATATATTATATATATATATAATTATATATATATATATATATATATATATATATATATATATATATATCTATCTTCTTCTTCTTCTTTCGGCTTTTCCCTTTTCAGGGGTCGCCACAGCGAGTCATCCTCCTCCACCTCACTCTGTCCTCTGCATCCTCTGTCCTCACTCCAACTACCTCCATGTCCTCTCTAACTGCATCCATATATCTCCTCTTTGGTCTCCCTCTTTGTCTTTTTCCTGGCAGCTGCATTTCTAACATCCTTCTACCAATATACCCACTGTCCCTCCTCTGGACATGTCCAAACCATCTCAGTCTGGCCTCCCTAACTTTATCTCCCAGTTGTTTAACATGTGCTGTACCTCTGATGATCTCATTCCTGATCTTATCCATCCTTGTCACTCCTAAGGAGAACCTCAGCATCTTCATTTCTGCCACTTCCAGTTCTTTCTCCTGTCTTTTTGTCAATGCCACTGTCTCCAGACCATACAACATAGCTGGTCTCACCACTGTCTTGTAAACTTTTCCTTTGACCTTTGCTGACACCTTTTTGTCACAAATCACTCCTGAAACTTTTCTCCATCCACTCCATCCTGCCTGGACTCTCTTTTTCACCTCTTTACCACATTCCCCATTTTCCTGTACAGTGGACCCCAAGTACTTGAAGTCCTGCACCTTTGTGACCTCTGCTCCTTGTAGCCTCACTGTTCCACTGGCCTCCCTCTCATTCACACACATGTACTCTGTCTTACTACGACTGACTTTCATTCCTCTTCTTTCAAGAGCATACCTCCACCTCTCCAAGTTCTCTTCCACTTGTTCCCTGTTCTCACCACAGATCACAATGTCATCTGCAAACATCATAGTCCATGGGGATTCCTGCCTGACCTCATCTGTTAGTCGGTCCATCACCAGAGCAAACAAGAAGGGGCTCAGAGCCGATCCTTGATGCAATCCCACCTCCACCTTGAAGGTATCTGTCACTCCTACAGCACATCTCACCACTGTCCTGCTGTCTTCATACATGTCCTGTACCAGTCTAACATACTTTTCTGCCACTCCAGATTTCCTCATGCAATACCACACCTCTTCTCTTGGTACCCTGTCATATGCTTTTTCTAAATCCACAAACACACAATGGAGTTCTTTCTGACCCTCTCTGTACTTCTCTATCAACATCCTCAAAGCAAAGATGGCATCTGTGGTGCTCTTTCTTGGCATGAAACCATACTGCTGCTCACAGATAGTCACATCTTGTCTAAGTCTTGCTTCCACAACTCTCTCCCAGATCTTCATTGTGTGGCTCATCAACTTAATTCCCCTGTAGTTGCTACAACTCTGTACATCACCCTTGTTCTTAAAAATGGGAACCAGCACACTTCTTCTCCATTCTTCAGGCATTTTCTCACCCTCAAATATTCCATTAAATATTTGA
>JBBPBX010004435.1:54267-76757 GCA_038048925.1 Garcialebias charrua | reverse complement strand
TAAATCACTGTTATACACGTTTATTATAATTAAACCTATATTATTCACATGATCAAACCTATAGTAGAAGTGTTTCTATTCACAAATGTGTCTCATGTAACCACAAAGGGTTTTACATGTTCAGGTGTGCCAGCATTAATCTCACGGACCAAGCTGATGACCAGGCCTCAACCCACGGGCCACCTCTTTGAAGCAAACCAGAGCTGCACACAACACATTCCAGGGGGGGGAGGACACACATGCAGCAAAAACATCTTTGGTGTACCACACACATCAGAAATCATGCTCAATACACAGGCTCACACTTAGTTAATCACACACAAGGTGCACAGGACAATAACTTGTTTAAACTTAAGCAAAACTCGTTTAAATCTAGAACTGCTCCTCTGAATTGGCACAAACAAAGAAGCACACAAACTGATAAAGGTCAGGAAGCAGAGACCTTGAGCAGGATCATAAATCTCGTTGCTAAGGCAACTATCAGGTTTAACCAATGGGACAACAGCAGAATCCCAAAACAATTTATGGTACCACATAACATCACGTATCAAAGAGACACTTTAGGCATTCCTGGAGCGACTTCACGGCGAGAGGTTCGATCCAGCAGCTTGGTTCGTGTGCACATGAATTGACCTAATGCCCATTTTCTGTTTAACCTGTTTTAAACCTGTGTCTTAATCAATAAACCTTTCTGTTTAAACTGTCTTAAACCTGTGTCTTAATCAATAAATCTCACTTTTTCTAAGAAACGCCTGGTCATTCAGAACACGTCTTTAACTGAAATTCCTTCAGTTTTGGTGACCCCGACGTGATGACCCAGGCGGACTTCTGAGAGGCGAGGAGCTTCGTGGTTCTGAAGAGTGCAGGGGCCCAAAGAACGACAAGATAAGGTGAGTTGCCACCGTTTTTAAGACAAAACAACAATTTGACCCCGAAACCAAATTCACTGCACTTTTAGATCCCACGGTTCTCTCGTGATAAAGAGTTCTTGGGAAGATAAATAAAACTATTAAACTAGTTTATAAGAGGTTTTCCTCAGACACAGGTTTCAGCTTGAACAGAAGCGCGCAGGCTCGGTTCGGGATCAAGGGGGGGGCGAAGGCCGCTCCCCGCCTGGTGCGGCCGAGGAGCACACGTTCGTTTAAATAAATCACGGGTCAAGCGAACGTCGAAGTTTTTATTACTTACTGTTTGAGGATAAGCGTTTCCATTCAAGCTGTGAGTGGCCGCTGCCGACGGGCTTGTTTCACTCCAGCTGACTCGTGCTGGAAGTGGGGAGTCCGGTCCAGGTGTCTTGTTTCACGGTCTTGTTTGGAAAAGCGCTTCCGGTGCGTTTGATCCGCCGAGTAGCCGGCAGAGGCCGTTCGATTTGTTTCGCGTCCGCAAACGCGAGTCTGAGAACAGCTGGCCGCTTGTTTCGGGGGTCATACGTAACCGAAGTCTGACGACGTGGGGAGGTCGGCAGAAGTTCACAAACGAGGTGAACACTTCCAGGGGCCTTCCGTTAAGCTTGCGGATTAACGGAGTGGACTCTCCCGGGAAGAGAGGACCTAGGAGGTCTGAAAAAAAAAAAAAAAGAAGAGGTTGTGTACGGAAGCATATTGATGCCACACGTGTTTAAGGTTTTTAAAATATTTTGCGTCGCATTTCTTCCAGATTTAGTGTAAATCGTCGTTTTAAGGCCTGAGATCTCAATTAGATTCAAATTAGATGTTTTAATTGTTCGTTTTGTTATATGTTTGTGTCGACTCAGGAGTGTGGGGTTTAAAGAAAAAAAAAAAAAAAAAAAGAACGGATCTTTGAATGACTGAGTGGTAAATGTGTGGTGCTGCCATAATTTTTTTTTTTCGCTAGGGGGAGCTGTTGATTAACATAGTGAGAAGCCTGAAGGCAGAGGTGTTCCCTCAGATTCTTTCAGACTTTTTTACTGTGTTCTTTCAAGAGAACTCAGCGCATGGGAGAAACGATTGAAAATAAAGCTTTTGAGTGAATGTTTGAAAAGACGAGTATGGCGCACATTAAGCAGAGAGGGGACCAACAACAGGAACCTTTACAGGATCAAACGATAAGGGTTCAGGCGGCCATTAAGATAATGCATGGAGAGAACTCTCCAAAGTCCAGACAGCTGGACACGTTGCTCCTACAAATTGTGAGGTCATCAGAAACGTCAACAGAAAACGTTACCCACTTAGTTTGGGCGAAAGTGAAGGAACAGCAAAAGCAATTAGAATGCATACAAGCGAATCAAACAATTTGTACATCATTTTGGGAGCGTTCTAAACTTAATAAAAATCACCAACAGCAAAAACATTTAGTCGAGGTGTACACACAGCTCGCTTTGTTAGCTCAGAGCGTTCAGAATGTTGGAGAGACAGAAAGTGCTGTCACATCAGATGAAAAAATGACACCGCCTCCATATGCTGTCAGTCCCACCGCGCCTCCGGCCCCTCAGGCTGCTCCTGCTGCTCCGCCTGCCGGTCAGTTTCCCATGGGTCCTAGAAGGAGAGGTCAGAGAAGAGACGAGGAGGAGGAGAGTGAGGATGAGCAGCAGGCCCGAGCGGGGAGCAGCATGGAGGATCGGATGCGGAGACAAAGGGTAGAATATTTACGTAGTGACGTAGATAAGAGGTTCAGTTGGGATGGTGAGCAAAGAGAAAGGGAGTGGCCAGGTTCACTGACCCCTCGCCCACGAGACTATGAGAGAGAGGAAGAAAAGCGAGCTGCAAGACGTTACGAGGAAGAGACAGGGAGGGGGTGCTACGGCCCCCCCGAAGGGAGGAAGGCAAAGACAGAGAGGGATGAGGTGACCCAGAAAGTGAAAAGCAAGTGGATGAAGGAGCAAACAGGAAGTTGAGACAGAAAAGTACACAAGGAAGTTGGGAAGAAGACAGGAGGCAGGAGATGGAGGGAGTGAGTTCAGGCCCCAAGAAGAGAGAAAGGGGGGGGGGCCACAGAGAGGGGTTGTGGAAGTATCCGAGAGAAGATGAGGAAGGTGAGGTGAGATTAAACATTTATCTTGAAATCAGCCACAGAGCAAAAAACTTATTTTAGAAATTTTAAGAGGTCAGCAATTCACCAATTAGGCAAACACGAGAGATCTAGAGAGAAGTGAGACAGTTTCGGGTTGAGATTCAGTGAACTTTAAAGTGGATGTAAATTTAATTTTTTTTCTCTGCTTTTGGACTTTAGATTAGAGGTGAACAACCCGTTGTGCAGACCAGACCCTGCGAGATGTGTTTTGGTTGGAGACAAATGCCGATTGGAACAAATATAGCGTTTGAATTTTGGTTTAATAATATAAGGGTGTTAGATTAATTTGTTTTTCTTTCACAGCCTATCAGCACAAAGCTGGGGGGAAACGGAGCAACAGACAGGCAGATCTCTTTATTATCACACACATAAGGTGATTTGCCATGAGCTAGAATTCAACTAAAATACATATGATATTCTTACGTTTGGTATCGCGAGATTGTGGTCAGCGCGTAGGACTCGACTATGATTTAATGCGAAAAGCAGACATTACTCTGGTTCATTGTGACTCTCCGTGTAAACAGCTGCCACAGTGGGAGGAAGACAGACCTCTCACTCATGCATGGACAAAGACAGTTAAGAAACACCAAAAGCGAAGCTGCTACAGTTCAAGGCGAAGACCTGAACTAAAAGAACAGTCCAGGACTCAAACAGAGGTCCAAGTCATCAAACACAACGTTAATCCAGGGCCTGGGGCACCCTGAGACAGTCACCCGAACAAAGGGGCGTGTCACTGAAGCTGACATGATCTGAACGATGGACAGATGCACATGACAAGAGCAAGCGAAACAGCTGTCTGGAGTCACCCTTTCCAGCGACCAGTTGGGGTGTTAGCTTGCTTGAATCCGGTTGAGTCAGGCGTAGGCCTAGGTCTCGTGAACCCACACGTAATAGGCATTATTAATGACACACATACCGGTAAGCAGGTAGGACATGCCCCAGCATGTCATACAATTTTTAGGTTAAAGCTGATTTATGGGGCTCTGTCTGTTTGCTTCTCCTCATCCCAAGTTGGCTTTAAAACCAAATAAAGTTCTTATCCCGAGGCCTACAGGAAAATGAGTTTGTGAATATTTTCACAGGTGAAATTGGTGTCACCTCAATTATTCATATTAGGTTTAAAGGTTCAATAATTAATGGCATTTCTCCTCGAGGGGAGGCATTGGCAGGAGTCTGGTGGGTACAACGAGATCAATAAATTAGGAACATGTTTTCAAAGGTGGGGAGAGCACAGGAACAAATAAAAGAAAATTTCAGTGGTGGTCGGTGAGGATAGTTGTTTTTGTGGACAGAAAAGCGGAGCAGCGATAGTGCTGGTTTAGTAAGGGGCTTCAGACAGATCAGTGTTTTGACACGCTGGTAGGCCTGAAGTGGAAAGGAGAATACAGTCAGCACAGAGGGCAAAAGGCAAGGCTCTGTGTGAACTTTGGAGGGTAGCACAAACTAAGCTAAGTCAGAGGACAAGAGAGGGTTGTGAACAGCACAGGGAGACGTGTGAGGCTGACAGGAGCAATGACACCACTTCTTAACATCACTAATACACCGAGACCCACTGAACAACAGAAATTTGACCGTTTGGCTGATTTGGAAGCAAAAGGAACATCAGGAAACATCAATTGGAACTACAAGGGAGACCCAACACAGAAGCCAGTGGCGGCTCCTGAAAAGAGACCCTGAAAACAGGACCAGGGAGCTGAAGTGGAGCAGGACGGACTGGACTCATCCAGAAGACGGAGAAGAAGATGATTTCGAGGAGCATGCGGAAAACTCGCGCAGGTGCATGCGCTTCAGTTGAACGGAAATTTTTTCAGCTGGTGGCATGCACACATTTTAATTATCTGATCAGAACATTTGTGCACGTATGCGCCGTGCTTTTATTGCGTGATGCTCGAATGGACAAGGAGCTCGCGCGAGTAAAGAAGATTTCAGATTCGGAAGGACACCAGGTCATGAGAGAATAATTGGTTGTACAGACAGGTTAATACGGTAAAAGGTGTCCGAAATTTTATGGTTGACATGCCATATTCACTGGCTGACCAGAGGTATAACAAAAACAGAAGAGAGGATGAGAAAACAGTTAAAAATTTTAATCAATTGTTACAGTCCAAGACATTTTTTCCTTTATTTCTGCAAAACTCATATAGGAGGATTGTATACATTTTAAGGAAAAATGCAGATCTACAGAAAGTGGGAAAAAATAATTTAGGCCTCAAATATCTTAGCCCACTTTTGAAAATTTGGCTGAAATCTGTGCACAGACTAAAATTAATTAACTTGGGGGCTTTAGGGCTGAGGACGTCTGTAAATAGGGGTTGTGTGTTGTTGAAATGTCATGTAAAATGTACTTTGTGAGACTTATGGTGGTCTGTCCAGCTTCCTTCTCCAGAACGGTGAATCCATCGCACAAGAGGCGACAAAGCCTGACCGAAGGCGGGAGGCCCACTGACATCCTGGGGGCTTCTCAGAGTCTATAAGAGAGAGAGTCACCACGTGAGCGAGCACATCTGGGCTGCTGAAACGCACATCATCAGCGCGCCAGAGAGGGTGAGACACAGCCAGAGTGGTCCGGAGAGCGAACCTCAAAGGTCATCACGAAAGGTCGAGGTAGCTCGGACGGAGCTTCAGAGCTGAGAGCTCCGGAGCAGCATCTGGAGCGGGCAGGTTCACACGAAAGGTCGGCTGTCCTGCATCTTCATCTGAGAGGGCGTGGTCGAGAAGGTGTCGTGGTCGAAAAGGTGTGGGCTTCAGTTGCCGCTTCGTTTCACTTCCTTTTCCGTGGAAGTCATCTGTTCGTGAGGTGTTCTGGTTCGAGTGGTGGAGCTTCCTGAAAACACCTGTCTTCCTGGAGAGCATCTTTGTGCTTGCTTTTGCAAGGACACCAGAACGATAGGGAAACAGTTCCCCCTGGTGCCAGGCCTGTCTGCCTTGTTGCTTTGAGAGAAGAGCGCATGCTGCATGATTGCAGCTTAACAAGGCAAGCCACACCAACAGGAGCATAAAAGAGGGGGTCGACCATTCACTTTTGGGTTAGGGGCAGTGTTTGCCGCCAGGGGAACGGGGTATTGGACACAACCCACCTGGCATTAATCATCAGCAAATCTGCAGCCCAAGGAAAAGGGTGGTGACCTCTGAAGAATACATCTTTCAACAAACATCGGAACAGAACAGAAAACCAAGGGTTTAATCGACTCAGAAAGGCTGACAGAGTGTTTTGAATTTTACAGGTGTTTCTATTTTGCAATATTGAATCATCAATATTTTAAACTTTAAATTTTAAATCATACAGTGTAAAGGTCACACATTTAGGATTAGATATTTGATTTCACCTTTAATATAAAATTAACGACATTTTCTTATCTTAGAATTGGTCTGGGTCAATAATTTGCTGCTACACTTTAACTTTTAACTTTTATCAATTAGACTGACTTATATTTAAAATTAGAATTCAGCAGAACAACACATCGTTTCCAGGTCTAACTTTCAAGGGTTTGGAGTTACATTTTTCAAGTTCAGCGTTAAATCATAAAATATTAGAGGTTTTTGACCACTTTCATATTCCTGGTTCAAAATTCAATGGGGGAGTGATTTATTCATTTTGAGGATGTATTTTTACAGGTGCGGTTCCAGTGATTCCTGAATAATAAAGATTAAAAGAAAAATTAATTATAATAATTATAAATTACAAGAAGAAGATTTTGTAAACTGTGCATATGTTTGATGGTTGGGTTTCCACACTGCTTTTTATGTGTATTTTCTTTTTCAGGTTCTGCAGATTTAACTGAGAAGGGGGTAATTTGTGTTTCTGTTGTGTTTCATCACACTCCAGGGTTCAAAGTTTGACACTGTAGAGAATTTCGAACTATATCAAGCATGGCTGAGGGGCAGAAGAGGCTAATGGTAGCTGCAGGTGTGGGGTCATTGATTATAGTTTCCACTATTCTGTTGTTGGAATATTTCTGTGTGATACCAGGTCATCCAAGCTGTCATCCTGTACCTCCTCATCAGAGGAGTGAGAGAGATGTCCTCAGGCCGAGGACATGGACGCGGGTACAGGATGCTGGTCATATATCGATGAATTTTTCTGAAGTCTTTCAGAGGAACTCTTGGTACAGGTATGCGCAGTTTTTGGCCAGAAGTCGCCACAGGTCTGAGTCTTACATCTGCACCCCACTTTCTGTTGAGGAATCACAGCGGCCATTGACGATTACACCTCTTGACCGGATGTTGTCATTTTGTGTTCTGCAGATGAGCTCCAGAGGATTCTACATGGAGCACCTGCGATGTCAGCCTAAGTGGTGCAAATTGAGTACATTATCACACCCGATGGTGTTAGCTCAATTTGTAGAATGGCCATCCAGTGGACAGTTTCCTGTCTGTGTGCACCGCGTCCATCATCAGGACTCATATCAGGTGGTAGTGGGGTCCCTCCCTGAGGAGAGGTGCAGGGCGGTGTACCATCCGAGAAGGGAGTTCATGAGTGTGCCCAGCAGCAATGGTACGTATCCGGTTGAGGACTTGGCATGGCTGTGTGGACATCGGGTATTCCTGACCTTGCCAGTGAACTGGACTGGGTGCTGTGCACCTGTTGCAGTTACAGAGGGGTCGTACCTGGTGTCTTTGAGTAATGGTTCTCACTATGTGGGACATTCAAAGACTTCTGACGTCAGTCAGCTCGAGTCTTCTTGGGGTTCAGAGGTCCCAGTGGAATGGAAGCGTGGCTTCTTCCCGGGGTCGAAGGTCGGGGACCACCTGTTGCGCATGGAAGCTTTAGATTACCAATTTGGGATGTTCATTTATGATTCGGTGCAGGCGTTAGGGACCACCTCTGCAGAGCGGTGGGCCATGTATGTTGTGTCTTTACATCATAATTTGCTGTTGGATTTGTTTAAAGCATCTGTTAATGGAGTGTGTGAGGTGATTAATGATGGCACCTGCTGTACCTTTATACCTGATGCGTCTGCTTCAGATCCACAGGTCAGGGTGACAGCGGCCCTGCGCCATCTGAGGGAGCTTCAGAAGCATCAGACGGAGGAGGCGCATACAGGGCTGTGGCATGCACTGTCGTGGTTCACGAGAGGATCATGGCCTCAGGTGTTGGTCAAGATTTTGGCCTTGCCACTAGCTATTTTGGTTCTGTTCTGCCTATTTATGGGGTGTGTGACACCTTGTGCACGGGCAAAAATCTCGAGGATGATTGCTTCCAGGGAAATGGAGGATTTTGGGACGGCGTTTCCCTTGGTGCAGGCGGGGTCCACACCGTCGCCTGCCGCACAAACTCACCTGTATTTGGCAGACGACAGATACCTGTAGTAGTGGGGAGTGTTTGAGTGTGGAATGGAAGAGTGTTGCTTTTGTCCTAATTATATTATTTCTCTGATGGTCTTGCTGTTTGGAGGGGGTTTCATGTTTTCATCTTATTTTTCGGGTTTAATGATGGAGTCAGTTTGGGGTTAGTCGGGATGGTTGGTTCTGGGATCTGATGGAGGTCAGGCGCAGTTCGCTGCTGGGTGAAGGAGCTCTCAGGTATTCGGCGGAGTCCGGATACCTGTAGAGTGGATGGGGAACTCGGGGGTGGACCCCAGCTGGGGAGTTGGAGCGAAGAGGGGTACCGCATTTATCATTTTTTCCTTGAGTAGATTAGGCCACTACGGCTTTCAACGGTTGATTAAACTTACTGTTGAACTTTATAAAAGAAGGTAACATGTTGGATCATTACAGCAGCTTCAATGGACATTTTTTTAATGTCAGATTAACTAAGAAGTTGTTGAACCTGCAGTTTGTAATCCACCATTCAGACTACAGTACAATGTAGGTGTTGGTGAGCTTCCATTGTACTCACTGGGGCAGCTGTGGCTGAGTGGTTAGAGCAGTCGTCCTCCAACTCTCGTTGGTGGTTTGATTCCACCAGCAGTCACATGTCGAAGTGTCCCTGGGCAAGACACTGAACCCCTCATTGTCTCTGATGTGTGTCCCATCGGTGTATGAATGTGATAAAGCTCTGATTAATCTTTGTACAGATCTAGTAGAGTGCTATCTGAATGGGTAAATGAGGACACATATTGTGTTGTAAAGAGCTTTGAGTGTCTTGATAAGATAGAAAGGAGCTGTACAAGTACAGTCCATTTACCATTTACTTCTTGTTGCTTTACAACGTTACACCTCACCATTCAGATGCAGCATGAACTGTGGGTTAGAATCAAAAAGTGCATGTATGTTTAGGAATAAACCCTGCAGCCAGATGCTCTAATTCCACCTCCTTTGTGTCTGCTGAGCACTTCCCAGAGGAGACATTGATCAAGTTCTCAATGAAGGAAAAATCAAATTGGCTATTACAGAAACACAAGAGTCAAGCCCATCGAACGGATGAAATGAGCCATGAATGGAGCGCGAGCAAGGGGAAAGGGACAGGATGGATAGGAGACTCTTTTGTTCAAAGAGAGGAGAGATGGGTAATAAGAGACTTGGAGGATTGTTACTGTGGCAGGTGATTCATTCCAGCTCCGCGGAGCAACGGAAAAGAGGAGGTGAGAGCGGTGAATGGAAGAGTAAAGACGGGAAAATGAGTGTGGAAACGAGGGGAGATGATCTTCGGCACGCATTGTGGCATTGTAGCTCATCTTTTTGTATTATAACAAGCTGTCTGTCAGATGATGAGATCAGAGGCATCTGCTGTTCACCCGTCGCTAAATAAAGGTCCTGCATGACACAATAAATAACTGGGTTGGAGATCAAACTAGGATCCGCACAGCCATTCTTTTGTAAAGATGGTTCATGGTGGAGCATAATGTGGACGACCGGGGGGTGCTGGGCTTTGAATGTTCACTCCTCAAAGAGTTGTGGCCGAGAATATTTTGCTCTGACACGTTAAGTCCAGCGTTTCTTTGGAACAAGACAAAAGGAAACACAGCAGATGTTCGCTTAAGGCAAGGGTGTCAAACCCACTTACAAAAGGGGCCAAAATTAAAACTAAGGGCCAGTTTCAGAAACTACATTAACTCAAGTTAGAGACCCAACATCTTTTCTTGGTCGCAACTTCCTCAACAAGCGTTTGACTGGTCTCATTTGATGTTCTCCGTTGTGCTTTCAACACGTTAATCAAAGATTACTGATAAAAATTCAAGTAATAAAAGTATTTTATGTTTCACATACCATCTTGGGGGTCAGAAAAGATGTCAACAAAGGCCACATTTGGCCCCCGGCCTTGAGTTTGGTACACATGGCCTAAGGAGTGGGACAAAGGCACCACGTCATACTAAGACAACCGTTAAACACTTTCATTAAATGAAACTCTCAGAACATAACCATTGGGCGTACCAACAAAGTCCATGCTCAGTAATCCAGGTATCTAGCCGTACCTTTTGAAACCTATCAAATTCAAGATGGCTGCCACAACTAATTAACCCTAACCAGCCCAACAATGGAGTCATCGGCAAACTGGTTGATCCACCATGAGGAGGTGTTATTTATAAGACTGAGTCTGTTGCAGCTCCTCAGACTGAAGAAGTCTTTTGGATAAATGACAAAAAGTTTCCACAAGAAGAATCTGTCCAGAGGACCTGACTCCATCTTGTTAGATTTTTCTATCTGGATTATTGAGCAGCATCAGGGCCTTTCAGAGAGTTTTTAAAAATAATCCTGTTTCCTGAAGTGTTGCCCATCACATACAATGATGACAATACATACACAGTATTATTATCATTATCATGCAGTCAGTGTTTCAGCCACAGGACAACACCTGCACACAGCTGGAGACGAGTCTCGTTTCTTCTTCTACTCTCCCCTTTTATCCCTCCCCTGATCCCTGCTGGTGGGGTTAATTATTTCAGAAGGACAAGGTGGAGAGTTAGTAACGTGACACAGTTTGACTCAGGCAACAGTCGATCTTTGTGAATGGAGATAACATTTGCTGTACATACACCTCCAGCTCTGTTAACTGCAGGGACACAAGAGCAGACAAGCTCCCACACAAAGGCACATGGCCTACTTGATTGATAGCCCTCCTTTTTCAAGCGTTTCTCTCTCTCTCTCTGGGGGTGTATCAAAGCTCTCCCCGTACACAGTCATGCAGTCATCCCCTCCAGGCTCAGGTTGGGTTATTTGCAGCGCTGCAAAACCTTACGTCTGTCATTAGCCTGGGGGAGAGAGAGGAAGGGTGGAGGAAGGTTAAACAACAAAGTGGATGTTTGACATCGACCAACAGGTGCATTACAGTTTCTTGTATCAAATGTTATTTCCAAGTAAGAACTGTATGAATCATCAAAAAAGGCATTCAATACAAGATCAACTGGACTTTATTTGTTGCAGAAGACGTTTCGCTTCTCATCCGAGGAGCTTCATCAATTCAAGAAAAGGGTTGATTTGATTTGTATGAATCATCTTTGGAAGACTAACTGGGTGGGTTGTGCTGTCCTCGCAGGCCTGAGCAACGCAGAGTGCCAACAGCAGGGGAAGGCCACGTGCGTGAGCATCAACTGGACGCTGGGCGACTCGCAGCTGGAAGTGGTCAACACATCAACGGGGCGCAGACGAGATTTAGGGACGCCTTCGCGCCTCTGCAAACACGCCCTGTTTACCCGCTGGAAACGACTCGACCGCAAGGTTTGTTTGTTTGTTTTGTTTATTCATTCATTTCATTTCAATTAAAACAAGACATATTCAAAACAATAAAATAAAATAACTATAAAATGAAAGGCAGCAGAAGAATAAATTCTTATCATTTCTGCCCCTTCTTAACTATATCAAATCAAAACAATCAATTCAAAAAATACATAATACAATAAACCACAAAATTATCACAATTTTTTAATATAATTTCTAAATATCAGCAAAACTTATATATATCTCATCAGCAAAACATTCTTTATCTTTTTCTTGAATACAACTAATGATTTCTCCTTTTTTACATCATCGTCCAAACTATTCCATAAACTAATTCCCTTCATTAACGTAGACCTACCCTTTAAACTTGTTCTATACCTCTTCTTTACAAAAATATCTGTTCCCTTTAAATTATAACAACTATTTCTTTTAACAAAATTCACTTGTATGTTTGACGGTAAATTTTGATTCTGAGCCCTGTACATCAGCAATAGAACATTGTAATCCACCAAATCAAAAAACTTAAGAATTTTCAGTTGATAAAACAAAATACTTGAAGGATGACGATAATGCTTTCTTGAGATCACTCTTATTACTCTTTTTTGTAAAATAAAAATAGGCTTGGTTGTTGTTTTACAAGCTGTACCCCAGATACCAACACAATAAATCAGATGTGGCACAACAATCGTATTGTACAGCAAACACAATGCCTTGTCAGTCAAAAATTCCCGTACTTTATACAGCACTGCCATAGATTTAGAGATTTTAGTTCTTACAACATTGATATGTTTTTTCCATGTCAATTTATCATCAATAATCACTCCCAAGAACTTTACTTCACTCACTCTACGTATCTCCACATCATCAATTTTGAATAGAAAATCTACAGTTGTTTTTTTTTACTAAATATCATATAGTTAGTTTTTTCAATGTTCAATGATAATTTATTTAATTTAAACCAAGTTTGAATTTTTGCAAACTCTAACCTCATTAATTCGAACATATGATTCAGGTCTTTACCAGAACAAAGGAAAGTAGTATCGTCTGCAAATAAAACACACTTAAGGATACTAGACACCTTAACTAAATCGTTTACATACAATATGAACAGCTTAGGCCCAAGAACTGAACCCTGCGGTACTCCACATGACACATTTGATAGATGAGATCTAATATCTTCGATCTGTACAAACTGTTTTCTATCTTTTAAGTAACTAGATATCCACTGTATGGCTTGACCTCTAATACCATATTGTTTCAATTTTTCAATCAAAATAGTATGATCAATGGTGTCAAAAGCCTTTTTTAAATCAACAAATAGACTAACACAATATTTCTTCTCATCTATCGCTGTAGTAACCTGTTCCATCAAGTCCATAAGAGCCAGGCATGTTGAATTATTCAATCTGAACCCATACTGATCACTATTATGTTTACCAATAAAATTGTCCAGTCTGGACACAAATAATTTCTCAAGAATTTTGGAGAACTGTGGCAACAGCGATACAGGTCTATAATTATTGAATAAACATTTCTCACCATTTTTAAAAATTGGAATCACCTTAGCAATTTTCATTCGTTCAGGGAATATGCCTTTAGAAAACAATAGATTACAGATATATGTAAATGGCTCTATAACGTAACTTATTATCTCTTTCACAACCTTCATATCCATTCCTTCACAATCTTTGGATCTTTTATCCGCAAGGTGAGGACTGAGGGCGACAAAAACTAATACTCAAACTAAAGGGACAATGACTGATGCTCTTTCTGTCATAACGTGTTCATAAAAGTTAAGATGAGTTTACATTTTTATACTGACTATTCTTCCACACCTTAGTTTAGTTTATTGTTTATTTATCATATGCAGGTCAGCACAAGGCCAACAATGCAATGAAAGGCTCAGGACGAAAAGAATCAGAACCAGAATAAGCTTTATTCTCATTGCACCGAGATACAACGACAATATGTCCGTACAGTCATCCGAAAGATGGGCAGATTGCACGTAGCTGCTGCTATATAGCACGGCCTTATTATCCTTTTCTGAATAATTTTTTTAGATAGAAAAAAGGGACAAAGCCATGAGGAGAGGACAGTGGAATTACAAAAAAAGATCTCTTCACACCTTGTCTTAACAGGACATGATTTAAGACGTCAAAAAACTCTGCCAGCAGCACAGTTATGAACATGTTACATGTACATTTGATGATGAGGCAGTCAATGAAGCAGTAACAGATAGACCATTGTCCTGATAAGATGATGGTCAGCTGGCACAGTTGTGATAAGCCTCCACTGAAGATGGGGGGTAGGCAAAGCTTTTCCTTAGTTTACACATTCCCCAGGAGAAATTGATAACTGGGCCTGTTTCAAGGCCAGCTGGGGAGTCAGATTCAGACAATCCACAATTGTTGATTTATTCAGGCAGACTATAGTTCCATGTCAGCCTTGAGTTTGTACTGATACTTCCAAGATCTGAAACGGACGGATTAGGGTACATTCTACTGGTCTGTGCTTACGAGCCTCTTCAAGGTTGATTTCATGCTGACAAGTCCCAAAGCCACAGGTGGCCTCTAATTCAAATCACTTCCATCTTAGTTTAGTTTGTATACCAGCTGATTTTGAGTTTTCAAAGCACGAACCAAACCTTCAATAGACAGCAGCCTGACAAGGTCCAAATTAGCTGCGGCCGTCTTCTTTGTATGTTGATAAACCAGGATCCAGACTATTCCAAAAAGAGGAAACATGTTGTCATAAATCCATCCCATCCATCTGTTATCTTTTACCCGCTTTTTCCATTTTTGGGTCACGGGGGTCGCCGGTGCCCATGTCCAGCAACCACTGTGCAAAGGGCGGGGTACACCCTGGACGGGTTGCAAGTCTATCACAGGGACACATAGAGACAAACTCTCTCACTCACACCTAGGGACAATTTAGAGTTACCAATCAGCCTAAAATGCATGTTTTTGGTCTGTGGGAGGAAACTGGAGTACCCGGAGGAAACCCACGCATGCACAGAGAGAACATGCAAACTCCACCCAGAAAGGCCCCCGGACTGGGATTTGAACCAGGGACCTGCTCGCTGAGAGGCAGCAGCTCTACCAGTTGTGCCACCGTGCTGCTGTCATAAATCCAATTATATGCCATTTCAGTGTCCTTGATCGACAGCCGAGGTAGACACATCACATCCCACTTCCCCAGAGATATATCCAGCTGCACGTGTCGTCAAGCAGATGAGGGGTCTCCAGGACCCCGTCGCTTTGTTGAAAAGATTTTGTCATTGGTGTTGAAAGTACAGTTGGTCAGATCCAAAACAGTAGTGTTCATTTCAGAACGTGTGTAAAAAAAGTAGCTGCTCCAATACACAGACAGAGAGCACAAAAGCAGGAGGAGAACATGGAGAGGAATGTGAAATAAAGATGGCGGCGCGAGCACTCGCTACGGCTTCTCTCTCTCCCGAGAACACGGTGTTTTTGTCTTGTCCTGCATGCCGCAATGTGCCGTCACGTCTCCGTCATGTCTACGTGTTCAGAACGCAAGTACAGCCGTGAATTCCTGATTGATGTTGGAAAAACCGCTCATTTGGGAATAAACAGCGAGCTCCAGGAGAAGCTACGTGCCTGCGGCCTGCTCTGGAAGCCAGCACCGAGCCTCGCTTCATCGCGCCCGCAGTGGAAGCGCAACAAGCGGAGTGACTGCGACCTGCTCTGGGAGCCAGCACCGAGCCTCCCTCCATCGCGCCCGCATTGGAAACGCGACAAGCGGCGCGACAGGAAGCAGAAGCGGGGTAAGCGCGGAGGTATCGGAGCTAGGCTAGCAGCTAGCCCACACAAACCGGCGATCCCATCCATGGTTTTGGCTAACGTGCGCTCCTTGGACAATAAACTGGATTATATACGCCTGCTACGAACGACACAAAAGACTGTGAGAGACTGCTGTGTGTTTGTATTCACGGAAACGTGGCTCAACAACAACGTTCCGGACCATGCTGTTCAGCTAGGGCAGCTAACATGCTACAGAGCAGACCGAACCCTCGAGGGAGGTAAGACACGCGGAGGGGGGCTGTGTGTTTACATCAACAAAGCATGGTGCCTGGATGCTGCTGTGGTCCACAAACACTGCTCACCTTTAGTGGAGTTTATGACTATTAAATGCAGACCGTTTTATTTACCGAGGGAATTTACAGCTGTTATGATTGTTGCTGTATATATTCCTCCGAGCTCCAACAGCAAAGTTAGAGGTGAGGCGCTGAATGAACTATATCTGCACATCAGTGAGCAGCAAACAGCCCATCCTGATGCTTTTCTCATCACGGCTGGTGATTTCAACCAAGCAGATTTAAAGAGTGTATTTCCAAAAACATACAGAAACATAAACTTTGCAACAAGAGGAAACAACACACTGGACCAAGTTTACACCACCATGAAAAATGCCTACAGAGCCCTCCCCCTCCCCCACATTGGTGCTTCTGACCATATCTGTGTTATGCTAAAGCCAGCATACAGGCCACTGGTGAAAGTCACAAAACCAGTCCGCAAGCAGATACGAGTGTGGCCAGAGGGGTCTTCAGAGGCACTCCAGGACTGTTTTGACACCACAGATTGGGGTATGTTCAAAGAAGCTGCTACCACAAACAACAACTTATGTCTCCAGGAGTACTCAGACACTGTATGTTCATACATCACCAAGTGCATTGATGATGTAACTAACCTCAAGACCATCACTGTTCGGGCTAATCAGAAGCCATGGCTGACAGCTGAGGTTTACAGACTCCTGAGAGCCAGGAATGCTGCCTTCAAAGCGGGAGATCAGGTGGGCCTGAGGGCAGCCAGAAAGAACCTGGATCGGGGCATCAGAAAGGCCAAGAAGCAGTATTCCAGGAAAATAGCTCACCGTTTCAAGGACAGCAAGGATACACGCAGTCTGTGGCAGGGAATACAGACCATCACAAACTACAAACCACCCCCCCAGACCTGTGACAGCTCAACCTCTACGCTGAATGAACTGAATGAGTTCTTTGCTCGGTTTGAGGCAAGTAACAGCACACCTGCACATAAACTCCCCCCCTCTCCTGATGGCCAGGTGCTGGCGCTGTCCTCAGACAGCGTAAGGCGATCATTCATCAAGATTAACGCCCGGAAGGCCTCTGGTCCTGACAACATACCTGGTCGTGTGCTGAAGGACTGTGCAAGGGAACTCGCAGCGGTCTTCACGGACATCTTTAACATCTCACTGAGCCAGGCCATCGTCCCCACCTGTTTCAAAGCCACCACCATCATCCCTGTCCCAAAGAAGGCAACGCCCGCATGCCTCAATGACTATCGCCCAGTAGCACTCACCCCCATCCTGATGAAGTGCTTTGAACGGCTAGTCATGAAAAGCATCACATCTGTCCTCCCTGCCTCCCTGGATCCCTTCCAATTTGCATACCGACCTAATCGCTCAACCGACGATGCCATCTCCTCTGCCCTCCACACAGCTCTCACACATCTGGACACGAAGGACTCTTATGTTAGAATGCTGTTCATCGACTTCAGCTCGGCATTCAACACCATCATCCCCCAACAGCTCATCCATAAACTGGACAGTCTGGGGCTGAACACCTCAATGTGTAACTGGCTGCTAGACTTCCTGACCGGGAGACCACAGACAGTACGGATCGGGAGTAACACATCTAGCACCATCACATTGAACACAGGGGCCCCACAAGGATGTGTGCTGAGCCCCCTTCTATTCACCCTGCTAACACACGACTGCACACCATCGTACAGCTCCAACCACTTCATCAAGTTTGCGGACGACACAACAGTGGTAGGTCTCATCAGCAACAACGATGAGACGGACTACAGGAACGAGGTGAGCCGCTTGGCCTTGTGGTGCGGACACAACAATCTCACTCTCAACGTGGAGAAGACAAAGGAGATTGTTGTGGACTTCAGGAAGAGGGATGCACAACATGCCCCTCTGACCATCAACAGCACCGCAGTGGAGAGAGTGGACAGCACCAAGTTCCTGGGAGTGCACGTCTCAGAGGACCTGTCCTGGAGCAGGAACACTGCATCACTGGCCAAGAAGGCTCACCAGCGCCTCTACTTTCTCCGCAAGCTGAAAAGGGCTGGAGCTTCAACCCCCATCATGTGCACCTTCTACAGGGGTGCCATAGAAAGTGTCCTGACCAGCTGCATCACGGTGTGGTTTGGTGCATGTACTGCATCCTGCCGCAAGAGCCTCCAGCGCATCGTGAGAGCAGCTGAGAAGATCGTCGGCACCTCCTTGCCCTCACTGCAGGACTTACACAGCAAACGCCTCACTCGGAAAGCCCTCTGCATGGCAGGTGATCCCACACACCCACTACACAGCTGCTTCAGACTGCTGCCATCAGGGAGGAGACTGAGGAGTCTCCAGGCTCGAACCAGCAGACTGAGAGACAGCTCTGTTCATCAGGCAGTCAGAATGCTAAACACTCTGCCTGCTCTGCCTCCCCTCCCATTTGAACTGCCTTAACACAAAAAACTTTCTCACACATTACCACTCAACACAAAGTTTTTAACACTGGACTCTGTGTCATCAAACGGGTTATTCACTAAACTCTCGGTCATGTGCTCATTCAGTTTGCACTACTTCTCATATTTGCACTAATGTTTGTATTACATTACTGCCTATAGTCATACTACTGTTTACATTCACTGTTTACATTTATTAATACGGTTTACATTTATTACTACTGTTTTACATTTATTACTACTGTTTACATTTACACTACTTTTATATCTACACTACTGCTGATACATATACAGTATTCTCTGACTAGCCTTATCTAAGGATGCCAAATGTGCCTTATGTGCCTTACTGCATATGCCACTTTGCCTCTATACCAACATCAACTACCTCATACATATACTGTGTACATTAACTCATATGCTGCTGTGCCACTCTTTGCAAATGTCAATGCTAGAACCTTCAGTTTATTTTATAGATATACTTTTTATACTTTTTATACTACTATGAAAAAACTCAGGACAGTATTACACTTTTATTATTTCATTTTATGCTTATGTTCATTGGGTGTTTGGTGTTTCAGTGTTGGTGTAAATTTTCATACTTTTATACTACTATGAAAAAACTCAGGACAGTGTTACACTTTTACTATTTTATGCTTATGTTTATTAAATGTTTTAGTGTTTAGTGTTTAGATGGTTACTGTTGCACCGAGGGACTGAGAGAAACACAATTTCAATCCTGTGTATGTCCTGTACATATTGCAGTTCTGACAATAAAGTTGACTTTGACCTTTGTAAGTGTGTGCCTCGTTCCAGAGCCAGTGAGGAAAAGAGCTATCCTGACTCACAAAAAAGAAAGAAAAAAAAAGAGAGAAAAAAGAAGAAGAAATACAAAGCATGTAAAACAAAGCACCAAAAGTGAACATGTAGAACAGTGGTGCTAGTAGGATGAATCAGTACAAACAAGTACTCTTAGCAGCATGGTCCTATTAGCAGAGTGGTTCTGTTAGCAGTCAGGTTCTCTTAGCAACTACGGCTAGCAGTGTGGTTCTGTTAGCGACGTGGTCTTGTTAGCAGCATAAGGATAATAACAACCCTGGCAACTGATGATGACAGCCCTCAAGAGACGGGTCCCGCAGACACAGAACATCCAAAGTTTCCCCACGGAACCAAACCGTTCTGTATAGTTTGGTTTGTGAAGGCAACTGATGGATCATGGAGACGGCTGCCATGCCTGGCCGTAGCCTGAGCCCGAGGCGGGAAGGGGGCTGGAAACTGAACCAGGATGGCAAGGCAGCAACACACAAAACTCCAAAAGTGCATTGCAGTCATAACTGTAGCATGTGTGTGCAGTGCAGGTGCAAAAATGTCTAAACAAAAACAACAGGAACAAAAAAGATTGAGTCGAAGCGGAGCTCCCATCAGTGCTGCCATACTGTGGTGCACGTGACGTGCTCACCCTAAGAACAGGACCTGGCATTGATGTCTCTCCTCACAGGCAGAGGGTCGTTGGGGAAGTGGCTTGCTGTTGTTTTTGCAAGCTTTGCTCAGCTGAGCCCCAGGATGGCTGCTCAGTCCAACCAGCTGCCCTCCAAGGCCTAACTGCAAGAGGGTGCCACAGTCTTCCTGATCCTGATCAATGTGGTTCTCCTTCATCATCAAGGCCATTTGTAACAAACCTTCAATCCAAAAGTGGCCAGGCTTAGCCAGTAGGGAAAAGAGTTTAGTTATCCTGGTTGCGCTCCATGTCAATGCAGCCGAGTTCTTCAGAGGACCAAGTCTTTTGAAGAACCGTTTGGTGAACGAGCCGTATGTTAGTAGCAGAGTGGAAAATGGAAAAATCGTGCAATTTGGGATATAATCATCAAATTTGGTGGGATGATTTTCTTTGAGGCGTTGGTCAAATCTGCCTGATTGGCCATTTAAAATCCAAGATGGTGGCCTTTTTTCAAGAAGAGCTGTTTTCTGCACAGCAGTCATGTTGTTGATCAATTTAAATGATCTTTATGTTCATTTATATGTTTTCTTCTGTCATTAACCTTGTACTAGGCAAGTAGCATATATAAAAAAATGTATCAAAGTATTTATGACAGTTAGTGAAAGAGTGGTCCAATAGACCTGCCATGGGTCTCCTCCTGAGCACAACTGCAGTCAGCAGGATGAAAAACTGATACTATTGGATTTTTAGGTGGCAAATTTGGTATAATTGTTCAGAAAACTCTTGGGAATAACCATTTTAAACTTGGTGCAATTGGGTCACATGTTGCACCACTCTTTGTTTTAGCTGCTTCACTGCTTTGGGATGTTTACAGCTTCATTGTAGAAAGAAGACAACCAGCAGCTTCTAAGACAAAGTTTGACAGACATAGCTTGGGATAAGAAAGTGTGAGATATGAATGAATGTTGGACTGAAATGTGTTCTGTACAACCTGGACACATGAAAAACAATACTTCACCATTGCATATGTGTATATGAGTCCACTTTAATATTATTTACATTTGAAGACTCATTTTTTAGGCACGTGCATTTGGGAGGAGACCCCCGGGCGGACCCAGAACTCACTGGAGGATTATGTATTCTCTCTGGTCTGGTAAAGCGTGTCCCTGAGGAGAGGGTGCCTTGGCTTCCTCCTGAACTTGTTACGTCCACACCCTGAATTTGGATTGGCATTGAAAATTATGGACTTTCACCTGCACTTGCATTTCACCTGAGCGGCGCAACGAAATGCAGCTGATTTGATGTTTTCTCCAGAAGTTCCGGAGCAAGACGCAGGTGGTTTAATGTGGCAAGCCAAGTGTCTCATTAATAGTCACATTTCCATATTAATGAGACACTTGGCTTGCCATACAACTCGAGCGCCCTCTAGTGACTGAAAATGGTAGTGTTCAATATTTTCCATGTCAGAATGAATGAAATCGTCAGACCTCAGCCAGAAATTGTGTTATAAATATGCCAAAAAAACCAAACAAAAACCGTAAAGTTGATTCGCTGTATAAGTTGTAGGGCATGCTGATTTATTTAAAAAGATGCGACTTATACAGAGAAAAGTATGGTACATGTTCCTCTCGCTTTAGAAAAATACTCATTTGTCGCTACTAAATGTTCTATTGGAGGAAGCTTATTCACTTATGCATGCTCACAACCACACACAAATGGATGCAGGGATGTATATGTAGATATATGCAGATATGTAGATGGGTATATGAATGAATATAAATGTATATGTATGTATACTGTATATATATTTGTAGGTATGGGTATGTGTATTTATAGAAATCTACTGCAAGGTCATGAATATTATTAGTCTTTATGCATGTATGTTTCGTTGCTGTGTTCTGTCATGTGCTTTGCAGGATTGCGGACGGAGGTTGGGTGTGTTTGCCTTGTGCTCTTTTTGTGGATAATTGTTGTTTTGTTGTCTTACTTTCTCTTTTCTTTCTCTCTATTAAAAAAATACATATTGGAGTGAGAGGATGGCTATAAGGTGAGAAGGGAGGCCATCTATAAATGGAAAAAAAAATAAAAATACTCATTTGGACCACACCCACATTTACCATGGTGGTGGGCGGGTGGGGGTGGGGGGTGTTAGGATGCGTGAGAGAAGTGGAGCGTGCTCTATTCACACAAGGAGAGCTGTTGGTCAGGCTACTTCTTGTTGCTCTCTAAAATAGTTATTGGACCAAGTGTTTACTTATGGAGGGAAAACTAGATGTCTAACAACCTGTTAAAATACACCAGAATGCAGGAAATGGCATCTAATTTATTCAAACTTTCTAGGGGAGGACCCCAGACCCCTCTCCCACCAGTGTATCATCCCCTCACACACACACACACATACATTACAAATGCTTCTGACACCAATGGGTTAAGCAATAATCTGGTCTCAAGTAACGTTTTACCACATTCCAGTTTGCTGTTGTTGGAGAGTGTGATGTCATCAGGAGTCACTGAAACAGAAACGTTCTCTACAGGGACACATTCACAAACTAAAATAAAGGAACAAAGATGTGTTTTAAAATCAGTCACAGAGCGCCCTGTGCGGAGGAAGCGTGGAGTTTCCTCTCTGCTGTTGACAAACATGTCGTCTTGGCAACATCCTCCGTCTGGACGACCTATCACAAAGCGTCGGCGCGGGTCTTCGCTCGCCGCATTTCCATTTCCATCCTCAAACTTTACGTAACAGACGCTGCCCGCTCCGGCAAATGGCGGCCGTTAAAGCATAATGACTGTGAAAGCATAATTATTTGGAGAGGTGCTCGCCGAGGCGCCCGCCCTGAGTGCTCCCCGCGCGCCGCATATGAAGGGCCACGCAAGAGCGGGCGCACTAATCTCCAGAAGAAACTTCTGCTCTCTCCCCGCCCATC
>JBBPBX010004435.1:33343-54062 GCA_038048925.1 Garcialebias charrua | reverse complement strand
ACACACACACACGCACACACGCCATCCCAGAGCCACCCTAATGCATTTGTGCCGCCTCATTCGTTCTGTTTTGCTCGCTCCTCTTCATCCCCGCTCATCATCCTCACTAAACCCTCTGTCTCCCTGTCTCCCTGTCTCCCTGTCTCTCTGTCTCTCTGTCTCCCTGTCTCCCTGTCTCTCTGTCTCCCTGTCTCTCTGTCTCCAGTTGGGGGTGTCCAGCTCGCCGGACCACCAGCTCATGTACTGCGAGGCTAAAATGGCGGCGCGTCCCTACCAGTCGGCGAAGCAGCAGTGGTTCCGGTCGCTGCAGGAAGTGGGCCTCGGCACGTGGGTGAAGAAACCTTCAGAGCAGGAGCAGTTCCTGCCGCCGGTCTGAGCTGCTCCAGGAGTGTGTGTGTGTGTGTGTGTGTGTGTGTGTGTGTGTGTGTGTGTGTGTGTGTATAACCTTTATTTTTTTAGGCTAAGATTTTACAAGTTCATACCTGGACGTGCACCATCTAAACTCAGACTCCACGTGTGTTTAAAGCAGCGAGTGGAGGTCAGTGGAGGTCAGTGGAGGTCAGTGGAGGTCAGTGGAGGTCGGTGGAGGTCGGTGGAGGGAGAACTGGACGTTTACGTGACTTTCTTTAACAAACACCCGTCTGACCACGCCCCCCTCCCCCCACAGACCCCTTCTCTTGCTGTCGAGGAAAGAGTAACCTTGAGCAGAGTGAAAGGCAGCCACTATCTTGTCATCAGCTATTTCTGGGCCCCGAGGCTCCCGCTGAGGAGCTGAGCCACTGGGGGGGGGGGGGAGAAAACGAGAAGAAAGAAGGAAAACGAGGGTCCACGTTCAATTATCAGCCCTGTCAGGGTGACGGGGACAGAGACGGGAAGGACAGCCCGCCTCACCTTCATGGCTTCTTTTATTACTATCTCTGTCCTCCTTCTCTACTCCCCCCATCACTCCATACCTCTCTCCTCTGCCCCCCACCCCCTCCAGAGGCCATCATGACACCATGGCAGGTACTGCACCTGTACTGAAACATCACCTAAATACAAGACGAGGAGTTTCTTTCTCCCACTCTTCTGTGTCTTTAGATCTGCACCTTTTGTTTTTTATTTTGTGAGACCTCGTCCACCGGATCTCCTCGTCCACCAGATCTCCTCGTCCACCGGATCTCCTCGTCCACCGGATCTCCTCGTCCACCGGATCTCCTCGTCCACCAGATCTCCTCGTCCACCAGATCTCCTCGTCCACCGGATCTCCTCATGTTCTGTGGCCCTGACCGCAGGTTTTCTGACTGTGCAGCTGTGGTTGGTCCAGATGTTTAGCACACTTCATCCACGCCGCTCTCTGTTCGACCTCCTCATGCTCCATGGTGCGTTTGAGTGTCATCCTGTGTTCTTCTCTCATGTCTTCAGGCTGCTGTCAGCAGCAACATCCACACAGTGAGGGGGACATCTAGTGGTTTCCTCCAGAGCAGCATTAACAACATTTAAACAGACGAATCAACACAAAAACTGCAGATCTGACCCCCAGTGGAACTACAACACTACACCCCCCATGACAGGAGTTTCTGATTAATATTAAACCATCAATAATTCTAATAGTTCTGTACAAATGAACTGGAACCAGTGAATTAAACCAGTTGCATAAATTAACACTTAGTTTGAAGCAGCGTGTGCACGACAGCAGTGTTCTTAGAGACGCCCCTGTCATCAGTGAAAAGGACAAACATCAGTTTGATTCACAGAGAGACAATAAAAAAAACACGTTCAAAGACATCCGTCAACAGCAGAAAACACTGGACATGCCTAAAAATAGATTTTTTATTTATTTACAAAGAAAAACATTCAGGCTCCAAAAACACAAAGTCTCTAAAAACTGTGAATATTGTCATCGTCTGATGAAGCCGTAAACTTTTAGGCCACAGAATCAGTTTGGTACAAACATAACAGCATCCCCACAGTGGGGCACGGCGGTGGCAGCATCATGCTGGGTGGTTGGTTTGATTAAACTGGATGGTTACAGTAAAACTTCCAGGTGTCTGCAAGAACACTGAGAATAAAAATGATTTTATCTTTTCTAGGATTTCTTTAAGGAGGTGTCCAACCAAAAGAAGTGACTTGTCTTCATGAAGGAAACTTGTTTTGGGATTGAAAGTTCAGAACTATTTTTTAATTTTTAATGTGGTTGTGAGCTGCACAGCACTCTGACAGATATTAAACCTTTCTTCAACAAATCAATAAATATTAATCAATTAAGCCTCACACCTAAAAGAAAAAGAAAAAAAACGATTACATATTTTATAATCAAAACAAGAAGTACTTCAAACTAAATCTAGTTTTAAAGGTTATGAAAACTAACTTTATATTTTCCCTCCTAAAAGTGGAAACCGTTAGAAACGATTTATTGTGTTTTTATTTATTTTAAACCTTTTTTGAAGTTTAGGTTCAAACCCTTTAATTTCTCACTCTGTGGCTGAATCACACCAGTCTGAATATGACTCAATGAATTATAATCTAAAAGAAATGGCATTTTAACATGTAATATTTTATATGTGCTGTAATGTATCCCCCCCCCCCTATTGTAATTAAGCATAGAGGCTTAGAAACAACTATTGTAAAGCTCAGTCTGAGTGGGATATGACAGATTTTAAATAAAATATTAATTCTGTGATTTTATTTTCCAAACTGTGTGGTCTCGACCTCAGTGGAAACATGCCAGGCTCATTCATTGATTTGATTTAATTTAGTCTTGGTGGTCAGAGAGGCGTTGGAGCTAAAGTAATCCTGTAGAAAAAAGTATTGCGATGAGTTTTACTGAAAACTCCAGCTGCGTCCTGCTCGGCGATCCGATCTTATCCATTGTCTTCACTCTGAGTTTACTTACATTTATCGTATCGCTCGAGATGAGAAGAAAAAGTATTTAGGCCCTTCTTGTACAATACTTTGGCTTTGCTTCTCCTGCATGTAAACGCCTCTTCTGTTGCCATGGAAACCACCATTAAAGATGCTTAAAGTGAGATTAGTCATTTAACAGAACCAAATTTGATTGTTAAGCATCTGTGATGATCACAGAAATACCGATAAGAAAGTGTCCCAACATGAGGAGGACACTCTGACCTGAGCTAAATGTTTTTCTACAGAGTAAGACTTCCTGTTGATCCGAGTCCAGAGAAGGTCCAGGAGCGCTGATCCGTCTGTGTTCATGCAGGTTGGGACATTCCTCTTCTCTTCAGTTCAGAAGACAAAAACATCATCCATAAAACTAAAAGGGTTTTCAACCCACCGAAACAGGACACCGCCCTGCGGGATCCCACGAGCTCAGATTGTGAAGCAGATGTTTTTACGTCATCTTATTCAGACAATATGGCCGCCTGTTGAAACATCCGTCAGCACCAGAACTCCTCTGACCTTTGGGTCACTCACAGCCCTGAGATGGAGCTAATCCCACACAACGCAGAGAAGAGGGAATATGTAGGGGGTTCTGTGGAAAATTTATGAATAAGTAATATCTTACCTGTTGTAGGGTAGTTTAATTCTTGGAAAACCTTATGAGGAAAAATCGGCCACATTTATTGTTGTTCTTAAGTTTATTAATATATGTTAGTGGAGTCAATAAACAGTTTTTTTTTCTGACAAATACTAAAAATTCTTGTTTATTTGTATTTTGCCAGAATTTGTTCAAACCCTCTCCTAACCTCACAGTAACTTTATTACACTCTCGTTAAACTAAACTTTAGATTGTTACATTAGCTCACCAGGCGGCGCTCAGCTGTTCCATGTGAGAGCGTCTGTAAAGATCTACAGAGAGTTCTACTAAGCAGAACCCTGACGTCTCTGAGGAGTCCCATCCGTCAACTCGTCTGATAAAATTGTCTTAGTTTGGATGTAAAGAGCAAAAAGTCACCACAAATAAACATTTAGAAGTAAAAAGCTGTTGCACGTGCATGCTGGGACATCATCAGAGGGTGCACGTGCTCCTGCAGCTCTCTATGCATCCAGGTCAGAACAAGCAAACAATGTGTAGAAACTAGTGCTGGGTAGAGTTTTTCTTTAAAGTAAATAATACCAAGAAAAGAACCTTGACCCACTAAGAGACACGAGTAAGTATCACTGACAATAAGGCCACCTACTAATGCTTTTTTTTTCTCTTTTTTTTTAAATGCCATAAAATATTTAGTCGATTAAAAAAATGCTACAATGTGGAGGTTTTTAAAACAACCCACCCTTAAAGAGTTAAAATATTTTTAAAATAATTTAAATTTGATATTTTTATTTTAGGTTCTAAAACACAAAGTAGTTTATTGTGGAAAAAAGTTTTAAAAATCGTAATATACGCAGTTAAATAAGATGATCTTAAAACTGATGGTTTCACTTCTGTCCAGTTAGTTCAAGAGAAGTATGAAGATGATCCTGCAGGAAGTGCTACAGCTACATGCTGCTGCTGCTAGGAAACTCTTTGCCTGTATTTGAGATCTCGTTCTTTCGGCGACTACTAAAAGTTTGTGATGGTTGGAACATGCAGGTGCATCTAAAAAATGAACTTTGTGAACAAGTTCTACTTGTCAGTCATTTCAGAAAGTGACTCTCGTTTACTGCCCAGATTCATCACAGAGTGAAACATTTCAAACTTTTAGTTCTTGTCATTTTCATGATTATGGCCGACGGATAATGAAAAACCAAGACTCAGTGTCTCAGAAACTGAGAATATTCCACAGCCAGTGTGGGGAAGATGAAGAGCTCTAAAATGTCCTGCTAGATGCTGCGTGGACTGTGGACTTCAGACACTCCAGTGGACCAGGACCAGCAGAGGACAAACCATCAGGGACTGGAAACTTCTCTCTGGACAACAACAACATGAGTCTGCAGAATCATGTTGTCCATGGACCTCTCCTCTTCCTCCAGACTCTGAGATCTTGATTTTTAAATGACATGAACATTTACTTTCATGTGAAAAGAGGACGTTGGACCACTGAGAGACGGTCCAGGTTTTTGTATCCTCAGCAGGTAAGACACTTCTGATGTGTCTGGACTGGAGGAATGAGACATTTTGCAGCTCATGTCCAGGAGTTCATCAGCTGATCAGGCGGTGACACCAGGAGTTACTGCACTGAACTTCTTCACTGTGTGCTCATTCTCTGACACTGAGTTTAGCTGTTTTAATCATCAGAATGTCAAGAAATAAACTGTTAAAATGTTTCACTCCATGTGTAAAGAATCTATGTAATTTACGAGTTTCACTTTCTGAATCGACGGACAAGACAACTTTTTGAGGTGCACCTGTCAATAAAAGTGAGCACAGTGACGACTGCAGCCGTGTTCAGACGGCAGTACATCAACTCGCTCCTCGTCCCACTCAGCCGATGTGAAATGAACTTAAACATTTCCACACTATCTCTTCAAGGGTCAGCTGTGACGTTTATTGTTGTGATGGCTCCGCTTCATACTTGTCCACCAGAACCTCATCAGGGTTAGGATTCTTAGATCTGAAGCTCTTCAAGATGATTTACTGCATCTTGTTACACAAAGCGTTCATTTATTCAGAAGTAATCAAGAGCATAAATAAAACGCTTCCAATTGAAGAGGGATCAAATTCAACTCAATTCAGTTCATATATATATCGTGCCAAGTCACAACAGAGGTCATCTCAGAGTGATGTACAGAAACATTCACACACATCATAACAGACAATTAGTAAAAGTTCTCTATCTGAGGAAGCAGCAGATTGTGTTGAATCTTCATCATCCTGAGCAAGTACAAAGGAGACAGTGGAAAGAAAAACTCCCTTTTAACAGGAAGAAACCTCCAGCAGAACCAGAATCAGGATGAGTGGACATCGGCTTCAAACGACTGGTTTGAGAGGACAGGAAGTAGAAACAAACACAGAGTGACAGGTCCAGATGTCGTTTATATAGGAGGAAAGACAAAAAAAACATGTTAAGATAGAAATAATTACAAACAGGTAGAGCAGAGTTAGTAAAGACAGCAGCCAAGAGGACATGTGGTCAGTTTGTCCTCCAGCCGTCTAAGCCTATAGCAGCAGAACTAAGGGGCAGCTCAGGAAACCCAAACCAACCCTAACTATAGGATTTATGAAAAAGTAAAGTCTTCAAACTGGACAATGTGTCAGTCTCATGGACAGAAACAGGAAGTTGGTTCCACATAAGAGAGGAGCCTGAGAACTGAAAGATCTTCCTCCCATTCTGCTGCTGGAAATTCAAGGAACTACAAGTAAACCTGCAGTCTGAGTGAGAAGTACTCTGTTAGGAAAATATGGAACAATAAGATCTGTAATATAAAATGGAGCTAGGTTGTTGAGAGCTTTGTAGGTTAGAAGTAAGATTTTGAATTATATTCTGAATTTGACAGGGAGTAAATGGAGAGAAACTGAAACTGGAGAGATATGATCTCCCACTAACAGTTAAGACTCTGGCAGCAACATTTTGGATCAACTGAAGACATTTTAAAGAAGTTTTTGGACACCCAGATAATAAACCATTGCAATAGTCCAGTCTAGATGTGATTAATTGAAATGAGGTCTTGCATTTTTCCCACACATGACCCAACAAATTACAGTACTTCTCAGCTCCTGGTGTCAAAGAGCAAACCCAACACAGTTTCTGAGCACAGGTCGTCACGCCCCCACTGTCTGTCTACATCATCACATCCCTGTGTGTATTTTGAGAGATGATAAATATAAGGCATGTTTAAATGGCAATATTGTATCAAAATCTGTAGAATTGTAATTAAAAATGTATAAAAGATGTTGATGAGGATGTGAAAGAAATCTAAAAATGTCCAATTCTGGTGTCAATTGAAGTGCATGAGGAACTGCTGCTAACGTCTGTAAATTGCACTTCAGTTACACATGAGAAAAGTGAAGGTTTGTACTGTACATGTGAATAAAACCTCTACATCTTCTAGTTCACTTTGCCTCTCAACTTATTTATGCGTACTGCTCGTTAAACTGAATCTATTGCAGAGTAAAAAGAACATAACTGGGAACATTTCCCAGATATCAGGTCATTTTCCTCCTGTCATGATCACCCTGTCAGTGTGGTAATGTGCTGGCCCTCGTGAGCATCTCCACAATTATTAAAGAGGCCTCCCCAGCTGAGGTGCCTCCCCGGGGAAATCCAGGGGAAATGGTTATCGCTGTTCAGCTCGTGGCAGGTGTCATACAGAAGAGCAACCAAATTAGCCTGAGGCTAGGAGGGGGGTTGAGGGCTTTGAAGTACACCATGCAGTCAGCCATGCACTCCACAACCACAATACTCACCAGGATGGACAGTTTGATCCAGTGGCTGGTTGGGGCCAGACTTCTCTAATGGACCAGCTCCACACTTTTCTGTGTCAAGGTTTTAATGCTGTTCAGTGAAAACCAAGAGTCTCTGTGGGCTGTAAGGTGGGTTTCCCTTTTACCTTGGAAATGGTTAACAGGTTTGACAGCTCAACTTGTGTCAAATGTCCAGCACATAGATTGCACCATACTAACGTGCATGTGCAAGGAAGACCAGGTCAAACGTCAATCGGAGATAACAGTCCAGCTTGCTCACTAAAAATTTTACTCTAGCACTCCTGCTGCTTAGTTATTTTAATAGAACTATGGCCACATCTGGTAGCAATGACCGAAGATATTCAAGTGTCATCAGCATATAAAGATGTGTCATCAGCATATAAAGACGTGTCATCAGCATATAAAGACGTGTCATCAGCATATAAAGACGTGTCATCAGCATATAAAGACGTGTCATCAGCATATAAAGACGTGTCATCAGCATATAAAGACGTGTCATCAGCATATAAAGACGTGTCATCAGAGTATAAAGACGCGTCATCAGCATATAAAGACATGTCATCAGCATATAAAGACGTGTCATCAGCATATAAAGACGTGTCATCAGCATATAAAGATGTGTCATCAGCATATAAAGACGTGTCATCAGCATATAAAGACGTGTCATCAGCATATAAAGACGTGTCATCAGCATATAAAGACGCGTCATCAGCATATAAAGACGTGTCATCAGCATATAAAGACGTGTCATCAGCATATAAAGACGTGTCATCAGCGTATAAAGACGCGTCATCAGCATATAAAGACGTGTCATCAGCATATAAAGACGTGTCATCAGCATATAAAGACGTGTCATCAGCATATAAAGACGTGTCATCAGCATATAAAGACGTGTCATCAGCATATAAAGACGTGTCATCAGCGTATAAAGAGCGTCATCAGCATATAAAGACGTGTCATCAGCATATAAAGACGTGTCATCAGCATATAAAGACTTGTCATCAGCGTATAAAGACGCGTCATCAGCATATAAAGACGTTGTCATCAGCATATAAAGACGTGTCATCAGCATATAAAGATGTGTCATCAGCATATAAAGACGCGTCATCAGCATATAGACGCGTCATCAGCATATAAAGACGTGTCATCAGCATATAAAGACGTGTCATCAGCATATAAAGACGTGTCATCAGCGTATAAAGACGTGTCATCAGCATATAAAGACGTGTCATCAGCATATAAAGACGTGTCATCAGCATATAAAGACGTGTCATCAGCGTATAAAGACGCGTCATCAGCATATAAAGACGTGTCATCAGCATATAAAGACGTGTCATCAGCATATAAAGACGTGTCATCAGCGTATAAAGACGTGTCATCAGCATATAAAGACGTGTCATCAGCATATAAAGACGTGTCATCAGCATATAAAGACTTGTCATCAGCGTATAAAGACGTGTCCTCAGCATATAAAGACGCGTCATCAGCGTATAAAGACGCATCATCAGCATATAAAGACGTGGCAGTATCAGCGATGTGAACTCTTGTGCTGACTGGTCTTTTATCTACAGCCATTCAGACACTTTGCAACATTACACATCACACTCGCAATGTAAAATATTAATAAACCCGATTTACAAATAAGTTTGTGTAAGATACAAATGTCAAGTAAAAAACAGGTGTAAAGGACATAGCCTACAAGGAAAACTATTTGGTGGAGTGGTGCCGAATTTTACTCATGCACTTTAGTAACTATGCAAAGGTCAACTGTCTCGTTTATTGTAGTTGGGGTGGTCTGACTTGTGTTTGTAAGAGTTTTTCCTTTCCACTGTCTCCTTTGTGCTTGCTCAGGATGGGAGACTGTGAAGAAGTGAAGATTCAACTTGTCTGCTAGATTCCTTCGATAGAGAACTTTACTAATTGGCTTTTCTATGTATGTGAATGCTCCTGTAAAGTGCCCTGAGACAACTTTGTTGTGATTTTGAGCTATATAAATAAACCAAATTGACATTTTTATCCCTCCATTATCTTCAATTTGTTCTAGAGTAAGTCTCGGGGGCAGCAGCTTGAGCAGGAAGGCCCAGTCCTCTTTCCACAGCCACCTCTTCTGGGAGGGCTCCAAGTCGTTCCCAGGCCAGCCGATAGGCATACCGTAGTCTCTCCAGCAGGTCCTGGGTTTTCCCTGAGGTCTCCTCCCAGTCTGACATGTCATGACATGGGTAACTTTACCAGAAACCTGGACCATCTCAACAGACTCTTCTTGATGTGAAGGAGCAGCACATCGAGAATATTGCTGACAGCGTAAGAGCATACTGTACAGGTGCATCTGAAACAATGAGAATATTGTGAAAAAGCTTTTGCTTTGTCATTTCAGAAAATGAAACTTATTTTACATAGATTCATTAGAGTGAAATATTTCAAACATTTATTTCTTGTCATTTTGATGAATATGGCAGTTACAGAGAATGAAAAATCAAAACTTCAGTGTCTCAGAAGCTGAGAATATTCCACAGTCAGCTGGTGGTACCTTTGTCAGAGTGGGCCGGTGCCGAGTCCTGCTGGAAAATGAAATCAGCATCTCCATAAAGCTCATCAGCAGAAGGAAGCATGAAGAGTTCTAAAATGTCCTGCTAGATGCTGCTTGGACTGTGGACTTCAGAAAACCCTGTGGACCAGGACCAGCAGAGGACATGGACTGACACTGGACTTCAACAACATGCTTCTGGACCTCTCCACTGTTCCTCCCGACTCTGGGACCTTCATTTTTAAATGGCATGAAATATATGAAAAGAGGACATTGGACCTCTGAGACAGTCCAGTTCTTTGTGTCCTCAAATGAGACATTTTGTTGTTCATGTCCATGCGCTCATCAGCTGATCAGGGTGTAACACCAGGAGTTACAGCACTGAAGCTCAATATTGAGGTTTTATAATGTATATCACAACGTTCTAATTTTCTGAGGCACTGAATTTAGTTTTTTCATTATTTGTAAATTAAAATGACAAGAAATAAAGGTTTGAAATATTTCACTCTATGTACTATGAATCTATGGAATATACAAGTTTTAATTTATGAAACAATTGAAAAAACAATTTTCTTTCACAATATTTTAATTCTCTGAGGTGAACGTGTAGCCTGACCAGTAAACAGAGAGCTTTGTTTTACAGCTCAGCTCCGTCACCTTAACGGACCAGCACAGAGTTCACAATACTGCACCAGTCCATCTGTCAACCTCACGTTCCATTCTCCCCTTGCTCATGGACAAAACCCAGAGATATTTGAACTCCTCCACTTGAGGCAGAACTCACCCTCGACCTGAAGAGAACAATCCACCCTGTTCCCACTGAGGACCATGACCTCAGATTTGGAGGTGCTGGTTCTCACCCCAGCTGCTTCACACAGCACGATGACATCATCTGCAAAGAGCAGAGATGAATCCTGAGGCCACAGAACTGGACTCGCTCGATGCACCGAGAAATTATGTCCATGAAAGTTATGAACAGAATCTGGCGGAGTCCAACTCCTACTGAAGGGTCCGACTTACTGGCACCCCGAGGAACACGGTCAAACACCTTCTCCAAGTCCACAAGAAGACTGGATGGACAAACTCTCATGAGCCATCAAGGACCTTAGTGAGGGTAAAGAGCTGGTCCAGTGTTCCACAGTCAGGACAGAACACTCATTGTTCCTCCTGGATCTGAGGTTCGACCAACGATGGAACTATTCACCAGAACCCCTGAACAGACCTGACCATGAAGACTGCTGCCCCCTCACTGGAACACACCCAGGTGTTGTCCTTATGTCCACAGGATGTTGCAAAGGTGTGTCAACCAAGCAACCTCCAGAGCACAGAGGAACTCAGGCCTGAACAATACAAAGTGTCAGGCACGGTGGTGGAGGGTTGATGACGAGGGCTTGTCCTGCAGCTGAATTAGTAAATGTGAAGCATGTGATCCAGTTTGACTAAAACGGAGTCATGCAGCAAGCATCATGTTGCTGAGGCTGAACCAAAGTCCTGATTTAAAGATGGATGAGAACAAGTCATCATGGCTGCTGCTCGAGTATCTCTACTACAAATGTGACAGTAATGGGTCGTGTACTACTGTCTCTGAAGTATTTGCCCAAAATACACAGTGAAAACTTGATCTTTAGTTTTGTCCTGATGAGAAAACGTCCAGTGACGTCAGATTTCATTTGTAGCTGCAGTCCAGGTCCAGGAGGACAACGTGCACCTCACTGACCTGAAGTGTGAGCAGAGAGACGAGACGGGGACCAGGAGACGCACATGGTTTTATTGGAGAACGTCAGAAAGCACAAAGCGTCACAGTAAAGTATGCAGACGACATCATGAAGTTTGAGGTGAATATAAATTCACATTAGTGAGTTGATCCACTTTTTATAGATTAAATATTTATATCTCCACCTTACAGTCTGGCACAGAATAATTTAATGTATCAATTCTAAATCATATTCTCCCGGACTCAGAGCCGAGCGCTCCGTTCCATCTGCAGATTAGAACCACGCATGGACTCCGCTCCCTGAATGAAGAAGGCCCCTCCGTGCACCGTGCCGTGCACAGTTACTGAACAAGCACTTGGAGGAGCGCTCCGATGTTCAGGATAACACTCATGCACCGTCTCTCACGTGAGGCGTTAGAGGAAATCAGTTTTTTACAGTCTACTTCAGAACGTCTCCTGGCTCCAACGTGTGCAGAAGCAGCAGTGACGTGCACGCTCCAGAGCTGACGGAGAAAACACCTGCAGGACGTCTTCACAGGAAGTACACACTAAACATCAAGTTGGTGGAGTTACAGCACGACTCCACTTCAAACCATCAGTCCAGACCAACCATGACTGGATTCAGCCTGAGCACCAGTAACACCCAGGAGCTGGCTTATAAGACGAGACAACAGGACACGGCAGGGTGTGGACAGAACCTCTCTGAGGCCACCCGGGGTCCTGAGTGGTCTACAGGTCCCCCCCCCACACACACACACACATACAGTCAGCAAACAACAAAACAACATGATGTAAACATGGAGCACAGAGAGTAACAATCTGCAAACACAAAGCTGCGTCGACCTGTCTGGTACACTTCCAGACAACATCTGGGCAGCTGTTTGAAAACCTGCTGCCGTCCTGTAACATGGGAGGATAACTTCAACCACTCCGGGTGATCCAAAGACTGAAGCACACGTGAGCTCTTATCCACCTCATCCAAAACTTCAACCTGAACTAAATCAAACGTGTTTAGTAACGACTGGAGGAGTTGAACCTGCCTGCAAAGTGAGGTCTGCTCCTTCAGACGCTTCTTATCGTCCACAAAGTTATTTATTTAAAAATCATCTGTCCAGAGGAGCCGACTGAACTTTGTTGGATTTTTTTTTTACCTGGATTACTGAGCATGACCTTTGACCTCTGATGTCTCGTGACCCGTTCATGAAAGTCTTGTTTTAAAGGTTAAAGTTTCAGTGACAGATAAAGGACGAGCGTGTCAGAAAAGATCTACAGGTTGTATTTATTTTACTCATGAGGTGAGGTTTGAATAAGATGTTAGATATCTGACAAAGTTAAGTCAGATGGACAGATTAAAAAATAAAATTAAAAAGTGTTGCATCATTTCATCTTTTATCCAAAGGACTTGTTCAGTGTGAGAAGCTCAGAGTCCTGGTCTGATGATGCTGATCTTCTCTTACTGTTTCAGGGATGAAGATGTTCACAGCTCCTCAGACTGAACAAGTCTTTTAAATAAAAAATGAAACAATTCAATTTAAAAAAATATATTTTAATCCATCCAGAGGAGCCGACTTGACTTTGTTGTTTTTCTACCTGGATTACTGAGCAGCACCAGGATGAGATGTTAGTTCATCAAGAGTTTGAAGCATCATGCTTCCAGGTGAGACATGCAGGTACTGTGTTTACACCAAGACAAAATGGCTGCCCGCCTGTGCTTCAAAGAAGAAAAACATTTTGTCAAACAGGTTCAAGACATGGAGTCTGTCGGCAGCGCATCATAAATACATTTAATTTTAATTATTCTCTCACAGCTTTATGAGCAACGTTCACAAACTGGGGTCATCTACATGCAAGAGCAGCTGTTTCAACAAGCAAACATCAAGTGAACATCTGTCTGAAGTCCAGGCAGCCTCACACCAACGTGATCAAATTAAATCAAAAGAGATCCACCCAGAGGTGACGCAACAAACACCAGAGGAACATCTCCTCGATGTTATTAGCTACTTCCTGGAAGAGGTCCTTCGTTTGAGCCATGTGACAGACACGCCGCAGCAAACGAGCGTGTCTGATGCGAGCTGTAAATACACACACGAGGGCGGCGAGGGGGCGCGGGCCCACCTCCTCACTTCTCCTGCAGCAGGGCGGGGATGTTGATGTTCCAGCCAATGGCCTGCCGGTCGAAGCCGCAGGTGAACAGGTTGCACATCTGGTTCTCTTCGTTCCACGCTGTGCAGCACACCATTCGCCGGTGACCCTGCACACACACACACACACACACACACACACACACACACACCTGCTTAGAAACAGCTGAAGATGGCGTCTCGCTGGTCGTTGGATCGCTGCTTACCATTCGGTTGCTGCGTGGCAGCCGGGCCAGCCGCACGCCGCTCATGTCAAACAGCCGCACTTGTCGATTGTCGTGGGGCAGAGCGATGATCCTCTGGTTGGTGGAGACACTGATCCTGAAAAGATTCAGATGAGTCACATGGTGAAGTTCTAACAGCTGACCTGAGAGCTGCTCACAGCTGCAAACAACAAATAAAAGACGTCAAGACCATTTTACAGACTCAAGAGCAGTGATCACGGAGTACAAATAAACGGCGTTACAAACGGAGTTATTTTTTTCATTAACGGGTACTCTAAGTAGTTACTATGTCTATCGTTACAATGTCGTTACCGTTACGACCACTAAATGGGGTACGTTATTTTGTCTTCCGCTCTGGCTCTCGTAAGCTGTTTGTTTACTTTTTTCCCTTGGTGAGGGTAGGAGGGAGGGGTGAAACAATCATATAAAGGATGATGATGATTGGCTAAGGTAGAGTAACAGGTAGAGGTAAGCCAATCAGAGGTTTTGTTGTTCAGTTCACTCGCAAACCACACGCTGCAGCTCCAAATCTGAAAAGTTAGCAGAAGTCCTGCAGCAATGGCGAGTCTGGAGGGAAAGTTGGCGTTTTCAAAGTGGAAATACAGACACTACTTTACTCTCCTTGAGGTAAAAGGCAAGAACGTGCATGTGAAGTGTACATTATGTCCCGGAGCGAAGTGTTTGTCTACGTCCGTCGTAAGCAACTCTAATCTGATGAATATTGTTAAAATGGTTCTTTTGTTTTTAAGAAAATACTTGAAGAACCAGTTGTGTGAGGGTTTGATTTTATTTTACACTACAGAGTTAAAGCACTTATTTTAACTGTTTACTTTTATTTCTAAGAAAACACTTGAACAGTACAGTGTGTACATAGAGCTGAAAACACAATTGTTATATTATTTTGTTAAAATGTATTTTTGTAATGAAGAAAACACTTGAAGTATAGTATGTCAACCAGTCATGTTCTGTTGAGGTGCAGTAAATATTAAAAGTTTTGTGTTAAGTAGCTGTCTTTGCAATTCTACTTTAAATTCGTAGATCTAAACTTAAACCAACCAAACAAACAATAGTTACTTTCCCTGGTAACTAATTACTTTTATAGGGGAGTAATTCAGTTACTAACTCAGTTACTTTTTGGGAGAAGTAACTAGTAACTATACCGGTAATTAATTACTTTTTAAAAGTAACATTCCCAACACTGCTCAAGAGTGTAGGAGTCCCCCCTGTGGAGAAGAACAGAGTGACGGACACTGGCCAGTAGAGGGAGCTACTTCATCCACCACCAGGTGCAGCAACAGAGCCAGGGGGTGGCCAGTGGTGGCCATGGACCCCAAAGATTAATCTTCAGCCACCCCAATTATTTGAGGAATCTATACTTTTAAGCTAAAAAAAAACTTAAGACAGGTCCTCTGGATGGGTTAAAAAAAAAAATTTGTTTGTTGTAGAAACGTTCAATATTTTATCCGAAAGACTTCTTCAGTCTGATGAGCTGCAATAAATTACGGTAAGTCTTATAAATAACACCTCCTCATAGTGGATCAACCAGTTTGTTTTTAACATCCAGAACTAGCTGTTCAACATTACTGAGCATGCATCAGGATATAAGTTTTAGCAAAATAAAAACTAGAAAGCATAATTTCCTCAAATGATAGGAGTGGTCCATCCATCCATCTGAATACAGACGGACAGACACAGACATGGACATTCATTCATTCAACCTTTATTTATACAGGCTAGCCTCGTTGAGCCACGGGGACTCATTTACAAGAGGGACCTGTCTCACTCACACCCAGGGTCAATTTAGAGTTACCAATCAACCTAACATGCATGTTTTTGGACTGTGGGAGGAAACCGGAGCACCCGGAGAAAAGCCACGCATGCACGGAGAGAACATGCAAACTCCACCCAGAAAGGCCCCCGGACCGGGATTTGAACCGGGGACCTGTCCAATATCCAATCCAACTTTATTTATAAGCACTTTAAAAAAACATACAGGACCTAAGTGCTGTACAGACAAATTAAAAAGCACAAAAAGGAATAAAATACAAGAAAAATTAAAAATACATAAACAGCTATGCAATAAAAATGTAAACAGTTAAAGGAGAATCAAATAAATAATAATAATAATAAAAATTAAATATCCTACTCGGTGTCAAAAGCCTGGAACAAAGATGAGTTTTAGGATTGGATTTGAAAGCAGGCAGTGAGGAGGAGGCCTGTCTGATGGTTTAGGAGCTGCTACAGTGAAGACACCGTCACCTCCAGGAGCAGCTGATCAGCTGACCTGAGAGCACTGCTCTGAGAGGGAGGGGGGGGCGACATCACTGAGACATTTAAAAGTAAATAAAATCATCTCAAACATGATCCTAAAGTGTGTGGGCAGCCAGTGAAGTGAGGCTGAAGTGGTGGACATGTGCTCGTATTCACATGAGCCAGTTGAAAGAGGTGCAGCAGCATTTTGCACCACTACCCCCACATGAAGAGCAACAATCCAGACTAGTGCTGTGGAGCTGGCCATCTTGGATTTTGATGTGGCTAATTATAATAATAATAATAATGAATTCAATTTATAACGCACTTTTCATTAATGAAAATCTCAAAGTGCTATTCCCCGTCTTCACTCTGCAACTGGGGACAACCAGGTCATGTGGGACAGTGGTCCTCAAGGACCAGGACTGAGCAGCACTTTTTAACTGTCTGTTGGTCTAATCCTAACTGGAAGAAACCATCCTCACCAGCAGTATTCATCTGAAGAGTCACAGACTGAATCCACCTGGTGCATGTGAAACCAGTGAGCGTGCAGATGTTCACCTCTGAGGCCCGCCAGCTGCTTCCACTCACCTGTTCACAGCAGAGTCCGTGCGGATCGTCGTTATTGGCGACCGCATGTTCTTCAGGTCCCACACCTTGACCGTGCGATCGTCACTTCCCGAGACCACGTTGTCTCCCACGGTGAACACAGCAGACGTCACCGTACTGGAAACAAACCACAGAGACACAGGAGTCAGACACAAGAGCAGCTGAATGAAAAACAGCTGGAAGCATCTCAGCAGAACAACAGTCTGACGGCACCATAACATGGTGTAGATACAAGAGTTACGGTTCTGAGCGCTGGACATAAAATGTGCATTACGCCAGATTATTGCAATATTTCTGCTCATCTTACTCACAAGCTTATCAATTTGAGTAAGATGAGAATTCTAAAGGAAAATGTCAGAACATCTGTCCATGAACTGAATCTCAGGAGAAGGTGGCTCATGCAGCAACAAGAGTGGTTCTACCAAAGAATGTTCAAGAAGAATAAAGTTCATGTGTTGGAATGGCCAAGTCAAAGTCCTGACCTTAATCTAATCCAGATGTTGTGGAAGGACCTGCAGCAGCTGTTAATGTGAGGAAACCACCAACATCCAGAGGTGAAGCTGTTCTGAATGGAGGAATGGACTCAAACTCCTCCAAACCAGTGAACAGCACTGGTCAACAGTTACTGGAAACATTTAGCTGAAGTTATTGCTGCACCGGGGAGGTCCTCATACCAGATACTGAAAGCAAAGGTTCAAATACTTTTACCACTCACTACTGTAATATATAATATTGGATCATTTAATTCATTAAGTAAATGACCAAGTATATCATTAAATAAATAATTTTTGTCTCATTTGTTTAACTGGGTTCTCTTGATCTACTTTTAGGACTTGTGTGAAAATCTGATGATGTTTTAGATTGTATTTATACAGAAATATAGAAAATTATAAAGAGTTCACAAACTTTCAAACAGCACTGCAGGTTTATGTTGTGGATTTGACATATTCAGCACTGACGTGAAGTTTTTTAATACTATTTTCCACTTCATTTACAGTATTTTCTGGTGTATAGGTCGCACCTGTGTATAGGTCGCATTGCCCAATTATCACCAATAGATTGGAAAAATCCCTAGATAGGTCGCACTGGTGTATAGGTCGCACCTACGTTTAGCTCTGCTGCAAATGTCTGCCACAGGAGCGCACAGCAAGGCTTTTAAGAAGATTAACACTTAAAAACAATTATTTGTTTGATAAAAATTATAGCAAATATATGTCTGAGCTGAACTTTTCCTTAATAAATGAACGTAATTGTGAAATGAGCTGGATTTAAAAATTTGTTTCACCGAAAGTGATAATAAGCCATATATAGGTCGCACCTGAGTATAGGTCGCAGGCTTTGAAAAACCCATAAAAAGGTGAGACATATACACCGGAAAATACGGTAATTATCCAGTGACTGACAACACAAATGTTGTAACAGATTGAAATATTGTTGTTTTGTGGAAAAGTATTAAAGAACAATGGCCCTCATTCACGAAAATGTTCGTATTTTTATCCTAAATTTCTCCTACTTTTGTTCGTACGAAGCGTTCGTACGAACATGCCACGTCAGATCCAACAAACTCTTCTATCCACAGGAAAAGCGTGTAAACGGGCTGCTTAAAGTTGATGGATCCCACCTGTTCTACTCACCTGCGCGTGCTCGCGGAAAGGTAATTTACATAATTCCCACCCCTCAAAACACCATATAAGGCCACGTTTCCTGCCTTCTGACAGCAGGAAGTGTCCATTCATTCAAACTCAAGAAGTAAAAGGAGGAACTTCACGCGTTCGGAGATCTGCTCTCAGTCGCGCTGTGGCTACCCCCCCCCCCCGCAAGTGTCGGATGGTCAAATATCTTTAATTTTAGTGTACTGTGTTACATTATAGTTTCACTTATTCAGAAGAGCCGTGGCGCACCGCTACCCCCCACCCCCCCGCAAGTGTCGGATGTGTTTTTGAACAGAAGCATTTTAAAATGTCTCGAAACTACAGTTAACTTCATATTAATATTGTAGTGCATATGTTTTGTCTCCCGTGGGTCGTACAGTATCAGAAATCAAGAATAAATGGTTTGATCTGAAAATGGCTTCAAACAAACGTCTCGCCGCAGCACGGACAGGAGGTGGTCAAGGAATAGTCTGCGAGATGGATGGACAATAAATGCCACGCTGCAAGACGCGTGCCAACATGTTTTGCAGCACAAATGAGTCATGCGCGCTCCTCCTGGTCATCGCGCAACCACATTCTGCAGGTTATATTTCGAATCAGATATAATAATCTATTGCTCCGATGGTGTTTGGCACAAGATCAGTCTTAATTCGTACTTGTTCTGCGGCGGTGTATGGGGATTTTATGTACCTGGGTGTTAATATGAGGAGCGGCTTTGATGACCAAGGGGAGCGCACGACTCACTGAAGCCTGCGCGACACACCAGACAAATTAAACTTAAAATTATAATTCTAATTCAAACAGAATAACCTATTGTCAAGAATAATTATGGTGCGTGATTTTTTTAAACCCAAAATATTTTCTAAATAACGAAATATGAAGTTATTAGTGAAGGAAATCCATCTGGATAACAGCGGACCGACTGCTCCTAAAATATACGACAGGTCCGGACCACTCGTAAATTTTGTTCGTATCTGAAAAAAATCTTAGGATACGAAAACATTGTTGAATGCCACAAATGATCCTAAATCACTCGTACGCACAGTTTAAGAACAAATCTGTGCGTACGAACGGTTCATGAATGAGGGCCAATGTCCATAATAGACATCAGTAGCAGTCTTAGCATTAAATATGATTTTTTTAAAATAGGTTTTCCAACGAGCTAAGTTGTTTAATTATTTAGAAATGTATCTGTATTTTCTGTAAATAAAACAGACACATTAAACCAGGAGTCTTCTTCTTCTTCTTTCAGCTGCCCCCTTCTTCTGGGGTCACCACAGCGAACTGTCACACAAAGACTTGACGATTGTTTTTACACCGCATGTCCTTCCTGACACAACCACAGACCACCGAGCTACCACATCCCTCTGTGTGGAGCAGAGAGCTGATATCTAGGGCACCTGTGGGAGCAGATGGTGGGAGTTAAGGGCCTTGCTCAAGGGCCCAGAGTGGGGCAGATGAGGGTGGAGGCAGGTGCTGTGGGGTACAGCTGTAGGGAGGCTGTGGCTGAGTGGTTAGAGCAGTCGTCCTGCAATGGGAGAGTTGCGGGTTCAATTCCACTAGCAGTCACATGTTGAAGTGTCCCTGGGCAAGACACTGAACCCCTCATTACCTGTGTTGTGTGTCCCATCAGTGAATAAATGTGATAAATCTCTGATTAGTCAGATCCAGATGATCTTTGTAGAGATGTGGTAGAGTGCTGTATGAATGTGTGTGGAGGTAAATGAGGACAGAGGTTGTGTTGTAAAGAGCTTTGAGCATCTTGATTAGATAGAAAGGAACTACCGGTATATAAGTTCAGTCTGTAGCCCTGTTTCCATCCATTTTCATTTCGAATTTTGAGCTACCTCGCAAATATGTAAATACAAATTAATGCAGATCAGAAGTGTTTCCATCTGCTGGCTTGAAGCGCTTCTTCCAAGCCGCGCACAGCGTCATTACGTCAGACGTCAGCGTCATTACGTCAGACGTCAGCACTGCGCATGTCTACAGTAAACCAGAGAGTAAACAGGAAGTAGCGGTTGACAACAGAACCCGGCCACACATCTCGTCAAAATGGAGAGAATATTTCAGGTACGTGTTGCTATCGGGCGAGTTGTATTTATTCTGTCATGCCAACTAGTTTTAGCGAGTTACATGCTGTTCGGAGCGGAAACAGCTGATCAGTCACGTGACGTGAATGTGCGCTACGGCAGCACGAGTCGGCAAATGTGTTTCCATCTGTCGTTTTGCGCAGCTGCTCGGTTTCGCAGCTCCCAAAAACCACCTCAAGCGAGCGTATAAACTTTTTGGCGAATTTCAGGAAGTAACTTCGTATTTT
>JBBPBX010004435.1:21446-32401 GCA_038048925.1 Garcialebias charrua | reverse complement strand
GAGTGGATTTTGTTGTCTTTCCTATAATGCTTAGCGGTATTTTAGTTTTCCAGCTGCACCATGAGTGAGAAGGACGTCTGTGATATAGACCTGCCTCTTGTGTGCTGTTAAAGTTTGAGTTTCCTGTTGTGAGACCCAGAGTGTCTTCATTGGGTTTAACTCACACAATGTTAAGACAGTAGTCACAGTTCAAAAAATTCATTATTACAGCCTCATATTCCTGAACCGGATCGGATCGGAAAGTATCGGTATCGGCCGATACCCAGATTCAAGTATCGGATCGGAAGTAAGAAATGTGGATCGGTGCATCCCTAATTTCAGGTATTCCTCACATTTTCACTCTGTTGCTGTTCATCTGTCTTTCCTATTCTGTGATGAAAACTAAAAAAACTGGATGGGGTGGATTTACATGGCTGAATAGTGTGACACACACACACACACACACACACACTCTGCTTTGGCTGTTACATCTAATCTTTCCAGCTGAAAAGGACCTCCGTCCTAATTCAAATTGACGTGGCATTAAGGGCTAATTAGCGGACCAAACTTGTTCCCATTAAAGAGGCCGGGGCTGCAGGAAGCTGCTGCTGCTTACAGGCACCTTGTGACTCTGCCGGGTTCAGCCCACATGGGAATACAAGAGGATCAGAGAGGGAGGGAGCTGGGTGGGAGGTGAGCGTGCAGCGTAATCAGACAGGGTAATTGATTAAAAGGTTGATTAAGGTTAAAGGTTTTACAATGAGTGCAGGAAGACTGGGGGTGTTCAGTGGTACTTCATGCTCTGCTTGTCTCCGACAGCCAAGGTCAGGACTTGTTCAGACAGAAGACTAGCACAAGTGAAAGGGAAATAATGAACTTTCCAGAGTAACTCTAAATATTTTTCCATTTCTTTTAATGAAGGAGGTGTCTTTGTTTTAAAACCACAAACATGACCAGTTTACAACAGACCTGTGTCTCGTACCACAGAGGACCACTGAGGGTCAGGCCTCTCAGCTCAACCATCAAAACAGTTTCAGTTTGGATGTAAAGAGTCAAAACACCAGCACATACGATAGGGAGCCAAGATGGTGTAGAGGCAGGGCTCCCAACTTGGGACCCGAAGGACGCGGGTTCGCGCCCCGGCCACTACACACCTTGGGGTGTCTATGAGTGCACACCTATTTCCCCAGCTCCCCGGGCACTTCCTATGGCTGCTCACTGCACCACCTGGTGGTGGTTGGGTTAAATGCAGAGACGAATTTCGTCTTGTATTCATTCAACCTTTATTTAGTCAGGTAAATCTCATTGAGCCTCGAGGGCTCATTTACAAAAGCGACCTGCTACAAACTAAAGAATGATGAACAGCAATGGTAGAATTTCCTTAAACAACAAACAACAGAAAAAAAAAAACATAGGAGAGAAATAGAAAGTGAAATGCAAAGTATCAAAACTAGCAAAACACCACAAGGTAGATGTACAAAATCAAAAACAAGAACATATCTGCAATGGTTTTTGCCAGGTTTCCAAAAGATTTTTAAAACCATTTATGTAGTGTATCCAGTATGGGAAACATACACAGATGACAAAAATGTGACATTTATTTATTTATTTTATACTGGTACAAAATCAAAGAGTCACACGGAGGCCTGTCACGATAAACTTTGTTGGGTGATTATCACAGAAATTATTGATGAACGATAATATTGTTTGAAATTTTTTTCATTCATTCATTCAACCTTTATTTATACAGGCTAGCCTCGTTGAGTCACGGGGACTCATTTACAAGAGGGACCTGTCTCACTCACACCAAACAACCATCCACTCTCACACTCACACCTAGGGTCAATTTAGAGTCACCAATCAGCCTAACAAGCATGTTTTTTGGTCTGTGGGAGGAAACCGGAGTACCCGGAGGAAACCCACGCATGCACGGGGAGAACATGCAAACTCCACCCAGAAAGGCCCCGGACCGGGATTTGAACCGGCAACCTTCTCGCTGAGAGGCAACAGCTCTACCAGTTGTGCCACCGTGCTGCCCAGAAATTTAACAATAATTAGTAATTATTGTCACATTTAAAAAAAGATGTTAGTTAATTTGTTTTTAGTGTAGTACCTTTTTGACCACTGGATGGCAGTGTAAGACTGAACCGAAGGATGGATAGTGAGGGAGCGAGCAGCGTGTCTCTTTAAGAAAATGGGAGGGAGGCCCCTTTTCATTCAACATTTATTTATACGCATTTATTTATACCCATTGAGCCTCAGGGACTCATTTACAAGAGAGACCTGGTTTTAACAAGAGTGATGACCACAGTGGACAACTACAACAATAGACTATCATAAAGGATGCTTTAAAAAAAAATTGACGTGACATGTGCTGTCTCTCCTTTTTTCAGTTCTCAAAATGGCGGATGCTCGGTGTGGTTTGAGCTCTTTAGCAAAGCATTTTTCACACAAAGCTTTAAATAAAAAATCGGTAAAAAGTTCTCAGCTTCTTTTGTCAGTGAAAAACAAGTTTTTACATGAAAGCACAGGTTTCAACTGTGAATTTTGGAGCTTCGTCAAGACGGAGGTTTATTCCCCGAGGTCGGGCCTGTTAGCTTAGCTCGTAGCTTAGCTGCTTTTAACGATTCAAAAACACGATTTTGGATGGTTAAATTTGATTTTAAAGAGAAAAGAAAAAGGGAGGGGTCAGTGAAGAGCACCGGAGTTGAACCTTTTGTCATCAAGTGTCTTCAGTAGAAAGAGAGATACAAGAAGAAACAAAGCAGATAAATGAAAATGATCAACCTCATTTTAATGTATGTGATTAATTGATTTATTGTTTATAGCGACAGGTCTAGCCACATGTAAGAAGGCTGAAGAATGGGCCGCCGTGGGGCCAACTGCTGGCTCAACCAAAAACATGGCTCTGTTGACGGACGGAGAGGACTGCTGCAGCTTGATGGTCTAGCCCAGAGGTTTCCCAAGTGTGGGAGAGTAATGGTACATCCAGACCGAACGCGATTTCAACTGCAAAAAAGCTCTACACGCACGCAAGTGGACGCACTTTGTGTCCAGACCAAAATGCCAGAAACGAAACTGCTGCGAAAACTGCTGCGCAGGGTTGCCAGATAAGAATTAATGAATCATCTAGTACTGTTGCTTATTTTTTATTTTTTTTACCCAAACTGTCATATTTGCTGCGTGAGGGTCTGATAAGATTAATAGTGTGTTGAGTTTAGTGAACATTTGCACTGAAAAGGGGTAAAAAAAAAAAATTCATGTTTATCTGGCAACCCTGCTGCTGCGGGGTGTGTGGGAGGAGCTTACCGGTGTACCGAGTCGTCAATGCACTCCGCGAGGCGAGGAGCTCTTTATTTCTGTCTCTGTGGAGCAGACTTGACTGGTCGTGAAGGAATTGTCGCGAACACACAGCTACAATGAGTTTCTCTTCCATATTCCATGACTCCGCGGGTTTTTTCTGTGTTCCACAAACAATACGTCACATGCGCAATGGTTTCCGCGTCACTGGTTTCCGCGTCACATAGGGACTCTCCCCCTGACCCCCTCTCTTCTCCCCCGACTCTCCCTGATTGGTTGACACACCAACCAATCGGGTAGAGTTTGAGCGGCGTTTGAAAGTTGAACGGCGAAATCTTCAGCATGTTGGAGGCGTGCTTTGGAGGTTGACGCGGGTTCACGTGCACGGAAAAAGCTCTCCAGCACACTCAACACGCACGCGACGTGACGCAAGACGCCAGGAGGCGCCTGGAGGTGCGTCCCCCATTGACTTTGCATGTAAACTGGACGATCCTGCAGTTGAAATCGCGTTCGGTCTGGATCCACCATTAGCCCCCCTCAGAAAGCAACAAAACAACCGACCCCCATCTTGATTATAGACAAACACATATTCTCACCATTATCACCAAAACTGGTTGTACTGATTAAAAAGAGCCGTGATGATGCAGCATTACTGTGTAAAGTATCAATCTTGTTCAAAATAAATATGTTTTTGTTAATAAAAATGTATAATTGACCTTGGAGTTAACTTTATTTGATGTTTAGATGTTTAAGTACATAAAAGAAGTAAAAGAAACTTGTAATTTATTCAGTGAGTGTTTAGTCCGAAGCCTAAAAGTTAAAAAGTACCAGCTCAGGTCGAGGCGCCTGTGTTTGAAGCTACGTGTTAATTGTGCTGCGCTGAAGCAAAGCTGACGATAAGTGCTGGTGCATCCCTCCACAGACACAACATCAAATCTGCATGCAGCGCGCGCGTCTCACACACATCTGCAGACACGCTCGCATCTCTCTCCAGTGCAATTAGAACGTCAGAGGAAGCTGTCTCTGGCAGCGGAGACAAACGAGACATGGCATCCCGTGTGTAGAACAAGAACGCTGTCATCTCCGGTTCGCTCTCGGACGTTTTGTTAGCTCACGCACGCTTGTCATCACACTGCAATTATGGAAGGGAGGATGTGTGTGTGCTGCACTTTTAGCTGCTGAGTTTGGCTGTCAGGGAGCGTTAGCTGTAATTGCTGCAGAAGACACGAGGCCCCTCGGCCTCTGTAAAGCACTCTAACTCGTCTTTTCATCGACCGTTTCCACACAGATGACAGGGCATTTATGTCACTCAGGTTGTAACACTGAGCCAATGATCAACATCAGTACCAACCATTGAAAGAGAAATGGTAACACAATGTCTCACTGTTTAAGAGGAGGGAACAGTGAAGGTCATCAGGCGAGTACCTTTTCCTTCAAAACCCCAAACCAACAGTGTTAACATCGTTACACAAATGAAACTCATATTATCACTATATTTGTACCTCTCATACACACAATCTGATGATGAGAAAAATAAGAGTTGTAAAAGTATTTCCAAATTAGAAATTTCTCAAAAATCCATTTTTAAAATGACAAGGAAAATACATATTTTTGGCCACCCCATTCACTTGAGGAGCTATTTAAAAGGTGTTGTGACATGATGTTGGAACTATGCATAAAGTAGCACAACATATACCGGTATATGTTGTATCATTCAACTACCGGTATGTTCGTTTTTACAAGCAAAATGATAAATCAATGAAAATTTGTTTCAAAGTGATTTTAAACTTGGCGCCGTGTTTCATCACGGGAAATCCGGGTACTTCCACATGCAACGTCCTGTGACGGAGGGACAGGAAGTTCAGTCTGCAGCTGCTAATAGAACGCAAATTCATTGTCTTCAAGATCGCCTTTTTTTTTTGTATACAGTATTTTCTGGTGTATAGGTCGCACTGGTGTATAGGTCGCACCTACGTTTAGCTCTGCTGCAAATGTCTGCCACAGGAGCGCACAGCAAGGCTTTTAAGAAGATTAACACTTAAAAACAATTATTTGTTTGATAAAAATTATAGCAAATATGTGTCTGAGCTGAACTTTTCCTTAATATCCATCCATCCATCCATTTTCTTCCGCTTATCCGGGGTCGGGTCGCGGGGGTAGCAGCCTAAGTAGGGAGGCCCAGACTTCCCTCTCCCCAGCCACTTGGAGCAGCTCCTCTGGGGGAATCCCAAGGCGTTCCCAGGCCAGCCGAGAAACATAGTCCCTCCAGCGTGTCCTGGGTCTTCCTCTGGGTCTCCTCCCGGTGGGACATGCCCGGAACACCTCACCAGGGAGGCGTCCAGGAGGCATCCTAACCAGATGCCCGAGCCACCTCAACTGGCTCCTCTCGATGTGGAGAAGCAGCGGCTCTACTCCGAGTCCCTCCCGGATGACTGAGCTTCTCACCCTATCTCTAAGGGAGAGTCCAGACACCCTGCGGAGAAAACTCATTTCAGCCGCTTGTATCCGAGATCTTGTTCTTTCGGTCATAACCCAAAGCTCATGACCATAGATGAGGGTGGGAACGTAGATCGATCGGTAAATTGAGAGCTTTGCCTTTTGACTCAGCTCTCTCTTCACCACGACAGACCGGTACAGCGCCCGCTTCACTGCGGACGCTGCACCTATCCGCCTATCGATCTCACGCTCCAGTTTTCCCTCATTCGTGAACAAGACCCCGAGATACTTAAACTCCTCCACTTGGGGCAGGACCTCCTCCCCGACCCGGAGAGGGCATGCTACCCTTTTCCGGCTCAAGACCATGGCCTCGGATTTGGAGGAACTGATCCTCATCCCGGCCGCATCACACTCGGCTGCAAACCGCTCCAGTGAAAGTTGTAAATCACGAACTGATGAAGCCAATAGGACCACATCATCTGCAAAAAACAGAGAAGTGATTCTAAGGTCACCAAAACGGATCCTCTCAACACCTTGGCTGCGCCTAGAAATTCTGTCCATAAAAGTTATGAACAGAATCTTAATACAGTAAATGAACGTAATTGTGAAATGAGCTGGATTTAAAAATTTGTTTCACCGAAAGTGATAACAAGCCATACTGTATGTAGGTCGCACCTGAGTATAGGTCGCAGGCCTTGAAAAAACCATAAAAAGGTGCGACCTATACACTGGAAAATACGGGTAACTTGAAAAATGCTGGTACGTTGTGTCACCTTTGTGTGTTCTAATATCGCCAGTGAACAAGTGAACCTTTTCACTTTCCCAAAAGATGAAAAACTTCGTCAAGAATGGACAAAACAAGTCCAGAGAACGAGGGACCGATGGGCTGAACAGTAAGGCTCAAATAAATACATCTGCAGACCTACATTATAACCAGCTGTTTCTTGTTTATCACTCGAACTAACTTCGGCTTCCCAAACTGAAGACAAATCGCTCAAATCTTCACTTAAATTGTCTAATTCCTTGGTTTCTATATTCTCTGCCATTGTTATTTACAATGAGCGTTCAATACATTGCGTCATAAAAATGCGTCTGCGTTTGACCCCTCCTTTCTCCACCCGCACTGCAGAGTTACATAATTAAAGGGGACCACACATTCAAAATTCACTTTTTACTGTTTTTTTACTCAACTTTGGGTATTTACTTCATAAAAAAACAGTCCAAAGGCCAAAAAAAAATGCACCCAGTGGTTTATTTACTCTAAGTAGATTTATTTTACTGTGATAATATAGGTTTCGTTTTTGAAATAAACTGGAAGTCAATCTCGCATGTTACGTCACAAGCGAGAGAGGACAACCCACCCCAACCTGAGTCCAGCCCCTCACCTAGCAACCCCTGGTTAGGCTCAACCCACTTCTGTATTAAACACATGACTGTTGTTTTTCATGATTTCATCTCATCTTTTGTTTATATGTTCTTAATTTCATGTGTACAGCACTTTGTTGCAGCTGTGGTTTTTTAAATGGCTTTATAAATAAAGTATAATTGTTATTTTTATGTTTTAGTTCAATTTTTAGTGTATTTGCGATCGCTCCCAACGCGCAGCCGGCAAAAATTAAACGAGCAGACCCCCGGCGTAGGGACCGGCGGCAACGGGACCCTCTTCTGGCGGATGGAGCGGAGCTTCAACTGTACAGCCTCGCTGCTGCCTCGCAGCAGCCTCGCAGCAGCGAGGACCTTCTCCTTACGGATTAATTTACGGGAGACACTTGGTGAACTTTGTGTTGTCTTGACTGGAACAGCGATAACTCCCAAAATCTCCGCGTGCAACGAGCGGAGCTGGCGAACACCGGAAGAGGAACAAGCTAACATTAGCTTCGGATTCGGGTGGTCTAATGCTAAAAGGAGCAGCAAATTGCGGCGCGCTCAGACGGGTTTCGGTAAGTTATCTTAAGCTAGCACTAACAGTAAGTCAAATGAGTAATAAAAAAAGAGCTAATTTTAAAACAACAACACATTACAGATACTGGCTGTTACAGAGGGCGTAAACAGATCGTTGAAGGGCGTGGACTTCAGAACTCAGTATCAGAAACCGGTCGTTCAAAACGAAAGTTAAAAATGGCAGAATTAAAAAGGGTATAATTAATTATCTAAGAATTATTTTGTGTATTAAAATGAATTAATATTGTCAAGATAGCACACAGACATAACATAAAAATTTTAAATACTTACATGTGGTCCCCTTTAAAACTATTAAAAACTACTTTTATGTATTAATTATTCGAAGCATCTGTGTACAAAAAAATCAAAGCTGAGTAGCTCCTCTTTCTAAAGAGGTTATGTTTTAGCATATTGTCACAATACCTTTAAGCTATTTAAAAACCAGAAAGCCTACTTTCCTACCTACCTACCTTCACAGGGGCGGCTGGTTTACATCTACACACAGGCGTCGCATCAGTTACTGTATATGTAAAAGTCTGCTAGATCCCATCCCAACCAGACTGTTTAAAGATGTATTTCCCCTATTTAATGTCCACATTTTGGATCTGGTTAATTTGTCTCTAATAAACGGTTACCGGTACGTACCACAGAGCTTTAAGGTTGCTGTAAGTAAACCTTTACTTAAGACACATAACCTTGACTCAGGAATCCTAGCCAATTATAGACCTATATCTAATCTAAATTTCATCTAAACAATTCTAGGGTTACATGATCATCTGCAAATAAATAATATACAAAGTATTTGAAGAGTTTCATTCAGGGTTTAGAGCTCATCATAGTACTGAATCTGCACTGTTGAAAGTTACTAATTGAATTCTCATGGCCTCTAACAATGAACTTGTGTCTACACTGGTCCTGTTAGACCTCAGTGATGCATTTGATACAATTGATCATAATATTCTATTACAGAGACTTGAATATGATATTGGAAATACAGGAACAGCTCTAAATTGGTTTAAATCATATCTATCTGATAGATTCCAATTTGTAAATGTAAATAATGAATATTCTTCATACACCAAACTTAGTCATGGAGTTCCTCATACATATATGTTCGGCCATCTTGGGTTTTGATGAGAGAAGCCAGTTTTCTAAAGGAATCTTTGTGATGTCTAGCTGCAGCCACACACCAAATTGGAAGTGGGTACCTCACTTATTTTCTAAGTTATCATGCTCAAAATATGGACGGACAGACGGACACACAGAGGGGATTTCCAATCCCTTCGCTCTGCGATGGGGACAATGACAAAGCAGCTTGTTTAACCACAGGCATAACACAAACTCCTTTTTTTAATCCAATAAAAGACAAACGTAAAATAACTTCAACCGAGTGAGATTCGAACCCGAGTCAAGATAAAGTTTAGAGCGGAAAGTCGGCGCTCTAACCACTAGGCCACCGAGGCGTATTACTCTTTTCTAGGAGTCCACTTTTCCTATAAAGGAATCGCCCCTCGTAACATCCTGGCCACGCGCAGGAGTTAGAGAATATTAGTTATATTTTAATGAAATCCAGCTCGCGCTGAAAGGCGGAAATGCTCTGTATGGGTGCGCGCTTCGTGTTATTTACGTTCTAACATAAGCTGATTTGTAATCAGTTATTAACAAAAATTAAACTCTGAAACAATAGCCCCTTTCATAAGACAGGTCGGTCCGGCTTTTATGCGTGTTCAAGCCTCCAACAAGCATTCAGAAAACACGCAAACGCGGTTTGGCGGATTAAATTGACTCGCCTTTGATCCCCCTCTGACCCGCCACGGTTCATAGTATCAGCCCCGGATCTGAGCCGCGCAGAGCCACTTATGAATGCAAGACGCACGATCCGCGCTCAGAATACAGATGCCATCAGTGTGCGAGCGGAGTCAACAGGCAGATTTATATTAAAAATGACACGAAACCACTGTATAAACTAGTTTCGCTTTTGTTTCCCCTCTAGCAGCGGCGCAGCGCGCTGAGTGTGTGTGTGTGTGTGTGTGTGTTTCTCTTTTTCCCCCTCTCTCTCTCTCGCAGCGACTCTGTGTGGGGTCTTCAAAACGTCAGGTGTGTGTGTGTGCTGCGCGTGGGCTGGAGTCAGACATCAGCTGTACATTTATTATGAGGAAATATTTAAAAAGACACGACAACTTGTAAACGTCTGATCACGTCTGTCCCACGTCGCGGTGGAGTCCAGCTGTGCTCCACGCCTCTTTTGAAGCCGTGTTGCGGCTTCTTTTCTGAACACGTTTATTTGAGCTGGACCAACCCGCATTCAACTGTGGTCTTATGAATGACCCGATGGGCATTAAAGCCGGATTGGTCTGTGCGGGAATAGCGCGGGTCTGACTTATGAAAGGGGCTACTAATTCAGCTAACAATTTTTTTAGGGGTTTCTGTAGTTATATTTTAATGAAATTCAGCTCGCGTTGAGGTTGTTGTTAGAACGAGTCCCGCCCCTGCTGCAAACAACAAATCAAATGATGAGCAGTACATGACGTCAAACTGGGCCTGGGAGCTCGGCCCGATCAGAACCACCGTCGGGCGGGTTCCAAAACGAGGGCGGACCCCGGGCGGAAAAGGAAAATGCGAACATGACGAACCCGGGTTAGAAGGCGGGGCGGGCCGTTGAGGGCTGTGCAGTGTGAAAACGGCTATAGGTACATTTGTTTGACCCGTTTACCGTCTCACCTCATCCTGTCACTGTCAGACTCTGAAATGGTTAAAAAATGAGATCAAATTGTAAACAAATCAAAGAAAAGAACAAACTACAGTTGTTTTGAGAACATTTCCTGACATGTTCTACTATAATCAACTTTAGAGCCAAAATACACGAGGACGGTTGTTGCTTTAAATGCATCACTGAAGGACAAGAGGGAGGAGGCATGTACTGCTGCATTTTAACGGGTTCTGTCAAAGACGTATGGATGGAGCGCGGGGGGGGGGGCTGTTGGCCACCAAACACTTGTACCTAATCTCATTACAGCAATTGTCTAGAAGAGAGAATTAAAGTGGATCTGCGGGAATTATTCATGTTGGGATTGTACGTAATGAGCTCCACATAATCCTCCGCTTGCAATCAAAGGCTGCCAGTAAACACCCCCCCCCCCCACACACACACACACTGCTCCTCTTACGACTTTAAAGAGCGTTGCCATTGAACGCCACAGACGAGCTCAACAGCCATCACTTTGAAACGAGCGGCTGCAGTTGAGCACCAACAGTGAGCAAAGGTCCAAATTACAGAGAGAGTGTGTGTGTGTGTGTGT
>JBBPBX010004435.1:0-20428 GCA_038048925.1 Garcialebias charrua | reverse complement strand
ATTTTACTGAAGGACAAAAACAAAGTGAGAAAACAATTAAATATGATGTTTTACTTTTATCATTGCTTACATTTATTTATTAATTTTCAATTAAATTTATTCATTTTACATTAAAACATAAAAAATAAAGAAAAAAACCATTTCATAAATATGTGAAAGAAAGAATACATTAAATGAAAGGTGGCAGAAAGAAGAAGAATTCTTATTACGGTATGTCTGCCCCTTTTTTCAAAAGCAAAACAATTTCAAACAATCAATTCAAACAATAATCTTCCAGAAATAACAGATGAAGAGTAATTTTCACAATCAATGATAACTAGTACATTTGACGCTTAACTAAAGCTTTAGTATTTTGTTAACAGTTTGCGATTAGAGTTAATATCTTTAGCATCATTTCCTAAAACGTTCCATAATTCTGATCCCTTTATTGAAATAAACCGTGTCTTCAAACTAGTTCTTTACCTTGCCATTACAAATATTTCAGTTCCCTTTAGACTGTAGCAGCTTTCTCTCTTAATGAAACACATTTGAACCTTTGAGGGTAGCATATTCTTATGAGCCCTATACATTACTAACAAAATATTATAGTCCACCAAATCATAAAACTTCAGTACTTTTAGTTGCTTAAACAATATATTTGATGGATGGCAATAAGGTTTTCTAGAAATAATTCTCACAGCTCTCTTCTGTAAAATAAAAATAGAGTTTGTTATAGTTTTACAAGCTTTCCCCCAAACCTCCAGACAGTAAATTAAATGTGGAAAAAATATTGAATTATACAGCAAATAAAGAGCCCTATCATTCAACAAGTCCTTTAGTTTATACAACACAGCAATAGATTTAGATAACTTAATTTTAACTGTGAAGTCAAATCAGAAAAAGGAAGAAAAAAGAAAAGAAAAAAAAAGGGAAAAAAAACCATGCAGTCACATGGACCTAAAAGTGGGACGGACATGAACAGGAAGCAGAAGAAAAGAGGAAGAGAGAGCCAAACAAATGGTAGTAGTGGACTCTTGACAAGAGATCTTGTGTCAACCTGTGTGGAACTGGATGAATCTGTGAACGGGTGAAGAGGCAGCCGGTAAGACTAACTGTATTGTTTGTGAGATTGGACTTTAGTGACTTTAAGGCTTCCTACATTCCTCCAGCTGGGCTTCCAGGGTGTCGGTCGGCTAATTAGCACCCATTAACAGCAACATGTATGAACTGAATATGAACTGAAGTGGTGGATTGTGGTGGAGAAACCTGGTGTTGATTAACTGCTTATCATTGAACTGATTGTTGTGTTGTTGGGTGGTGGATTTGGTTGGTAAATTAACTGAAAGTTATTTATATTAAATAATTATGATTAACATTAAATGTAAATGTTAATAAATGTAAATAATAAATGTAAATGTTAGTAAATGTAAATTTTATATAGAAGGAAAATTAACTTGAAATGCACTTTAAAGATGCACTTCACACACTTTAAAGAGTTTAAGTAGTTACTGGTTCATTTAATTTTGACTACTTTGTGGGTTTAATCCATAATGGGTGCTCAATATTATTTATATAATTTATTTTCTGTGTATTGAGTGAAAATAATTTATGTAAACTTTTATTTAGAAGTAATTGTATGTTTCTTTGGGTTTGTTTAAAGGTTTTTACCTGCTTCTGGACCAAATTGGAGCATTTCTTGTCACTAATAAATAAAAGGTGGTCAAAAGAAGAAAATTGCTTGGTCCTTTGAGTAAGACCCTGTTAAATCAAGTTTGCATGAATTTATCCATCCCTCCTCAAGTGGGGAAGCCGCACATGAAAGTTCATACAACCAAAACACATTATGCAAGGTCCATGAGGACAGCTGCTGTGAAATATGAAGAAATCATTCATGAGATCCCACAACATTCGCCAATAAAACATCAGGTCTCCACTCAACTCAAGGTTTCAAAGACTGCAAGTTTACTCTCATTTACTCATCTTGAAGAGGAGCGGCAAGTTATTCAGAATAACAGCTATGTTGACGACATTCTGACGTCCCACAATGACCCAGACAGGTTAAAGGAAATCACAGAAAATGTGGAGCACATTCTTAAAGCTGGAGGTTTCAAACCCTGGGTGTTTTCTGGGCAAAGTGGGAGGAAAGATTGTACCAACAAACAGGATGAAGCAGGAAAAAAGACTATGGTTCTACCAAACCAGATGCGGGACGAGGATGAAAAAGCACCCGGTCTGGGGTACATTGTGGAGGAAGATAAGCTCCATGTCATGGTTAGCATAAATTGTTCAAAGAAGAGGAAAAAATGCGACCTGGACAAAACCTCCAGTTGGACCAAGTCAGGAGTCAAACACCTAACCCTTTGACAAGACGAGAGCTCCTCAGCCAAGTGCCTGGTCTGTATGACCCAATTGGTTTGGTGACCCCTGCAAAGCAGAAGGGGGCAATCCTGGTGCGGAAAGCCTTCCAGGAAGCAAAGAATGTGAGTAACCAAGTAAAAGACACCTGGGATTTAGCACTCTCAAATGATGTTCGAGAAGATGCAATCATGCTCTTTGAAGAGTACACTCAGCTTGGTAAAAACCAGTTCATCAGGAAAAATCAAGCTGTAAGTAAACCAAAGTGGGAGGCAGTCTGCTCAACTGGGGTAATCTCCGTGAGAGAACGACAAGATGCTCTCAGGGACATTTTTCTTACTGCTCAAATGGTTACCAACTTTCCCAACGCAACCACAGATAGGTTGGTGGTTTACAAAAAGTCTGGATTATTAGTCTGTGGCAACAGAATACAGATCTTCGGAGAAGACAGAGTTGCATATCCCATCATACCCCATGATGCCTGGGAGTCAACACTGTTGGGTCGAGAAGCCCACAATACTGCACATGATGGAATTGCTGGAACCCTCTTGAGGATGAGACAGAAGGAGTTCATAAGAACGTGTGGAAAGTCAAACCAGAGAGGAATAAAACTCCAGATGTACCAAGTACAACAACAGAGGAACGTATGGAAAGTCAAACAAATGAGGAATAAAACTCCAGATGTACCAAATTTGACAATGGAATTGCGATCTTCCCAGTGGTTCATGGAAAGATCGAGTGGGAGGTGTGAAGTCAAATCAGAAAAAGGAAGAAAAAAGAAAAAAAAAAAAAAAAAGAAAAAAACATGCAGTCACATGGACCTAAAAGTGGGACGGACAATGAACAGGAAGCAGAAGAAAAGAGGAAGAGAGAGCCAAACAAATGGTAGTGGTGGACTCTTGACAAGAGATCTTGTGTCAACCTGTGTGGAACTGGATGAATCTGTGAACGGGTGAAGAGGCAGCCGGTAAGACTAACTGTATTGTTTGTGAGATTGGACTTTAGTGACTTTAAGGCTTCATACATTTCTCCAGCTGGGCTTCCAGGGTGTCGGTCGGCTAATTAGCACCCATTAACAGCAACATGTATGAACTGACTATGAACTGAAGTGGTGGATTGTGGTGGAGAAACCTGGTGTTGATTAATTGTTTGTTTATTAGTAGTAGATTGAACTGATTGTTGTGTTGTTGGGTGGTGGATTTGGTTGTTAAATTAACTAAAAGTTATTTATATTATGATTAACATTAAAAAGAATTATGATTAACATTAAAAAGTAGTTGTTTAATAAATGTAAATGTTAATAAATGTAAATAATAAATGTAAATGTTAATAAATGTAAATGTTATATAGAAGGAAAGTTAACTTGAAATGCACTTTAAAGATGCACTTGACACTTTAAAGAGTTTAAGTAGTTACTGGTTCATTTAATTTTGACTACTTTGTGGGTTTAATCCACAATGGGTGCTCAATATTATTTATATAATTTATTTTCTGTGTATTGAGTGAAAATAATTTATGTAAACTTTTATTTAGAAGTAATTGTATGTTTCTTTGGGTTTGTTTAAAGGTTTTTACCTGCTTCTGGACCAAATTGGAGCATTTCTTGTCACTAATAAATAAATGGTGGTCAAAAGAAGAAATTTGCTTGGTCCTTTGAGTAAGACCCTGTTAAAACAAGTTTACATGAATTCATCCATCCCTTCTCAAGTGGGGAAGCTGCACAGTTTAAGAAGATAACTTGACAATAACACAGATAAAATGTAACACAAAGTAAGAGCTACACATAACTTATTGAAAGGGTTATACATAATTTACGATACTTTATTACAAATACGCAAAGATTTGAGAAGCAAATAGTCTATCCTTACCGGTGTTTTGACTGAGCCGACGCCATTACAACTGTGTTTACAAGCATGCGCGTTCACGAGACAGCCAAGCTGTGGAGGAGGAGCTAAGGAGGCGGAGTTGCAGGTCACCCAGAGTGCAAGGGGGAGGAGGGAGAACGGTCTCTGTTCAAAATTTTTCTAAGTTTCAGGGCTTTGCAGAAATCGCAGATAGTACCTTTAACCCTAGACAGAAATATGTTTCTGGAGTTTTTTCAGACTTTCTGTTCGACACTGTTTACAGCTCAGATTGGATAGTATAGAGGTAGGGCACCCGACTTGGGACAGGTTCAACTCCCCGCCATGCCCGCATGTTGTGGTGTTCTTGAGCAAGACACCTACAGTATTTCCTACTTGCTCCCCGGGCACTTACATAGCTGTCCACTGACTGCTCCACCTGGGTGTATCTCACGAGTGATGGGTCAAATACAGAGAACTAATTTCATCATTGTATGGGAACATACAATGATGACAACTTGTAGCACTTCACATACTACCACTTTACTTAGAATATTAGAAAATACAGTGTCTATTTTAATTTATTTTATAGTGAATTTAGGTTGCCCCGATTCAAATCCCAGCCAGGGGCCTTTCAGGGTGGAGTTTGCATGTTCTCTCTGTGCATGCGTGGGTTTTCCCTTGGTACTCTGGTTTCCTCCCACAGACCAAAAACATGCATGTTAGGCTGATTGGTAACTCTAAATTGTCCCTAGGTGTGAGTGAGAGAGTGAATGGTTGTTTGTCTCATTTGTCTCTATGTGAGGAACTGGAGACCTATGTCCCCCACCTCTCTCACAGTGATGGCTGGACATGGGCACCAGTGACCCCTGCGACCCGAAAAGGAAGAAGCGGGTAAAGATAATGGATGGATGGATGGTTGGATGGATGATACCATACCATACCATACCATTTTATTTATAAAGCACTTTAAACAGGAACAAGTCCACACAAAGTGCTGGACAAACAAACACGCAACAGGCAACACAGACAATGAAGTACAACACGAAAAACATAAAAACATTGCAGATCATAAATCAAACGATCCAATACAAATCAGCTGGCATTGAAAGCGATGGAGTAGTAGTGAGTTTTTAACCGGGATTTGAAAACCGAGAGGGAGGGGGCCTGTTTGATGAGCAGCGGTAACTCGTTCCAGAGTCTTGGGCCTGCTACAGAGAAAGCCCTGTCACCCCTGCGCTTAAGGCGAGTTTCTGGAACTATTAAGAGTACCTGATCCTCTGACCTCAAAGCACGTGGAGGGACATATGGGTGTATCAGATCCGAGAGATAGGCGGGGGCGAGACTGTTCAGCGATTTGTAGACATACATGAGAATTTTGAATTGGATTCGAAGATGAACCGGTAGCCAGTGAAGGGAGGCCAAGACTGGTGTAATGTGCTCTCTTTTGCGTGTGCTGGTTAAAAATCGGGCAGCTGCGTTCTGAACCAGTTGTAATCGTGCAATGGTGGCTTGACTGACGCCAAACAGAAGTGAATTGCAGTAATCCAGCCTAGATGTAATGAATGCGTGAATCACTGTCTCCAGGTTGTTTTTTGATAATATGGGCTTCAGCTTAGACAGACGCCTCAGCTGGAAAAAACAGGATTTGACAATCATGTTTACATGACTGTTGAGTTTCATGGAAGGATCCATTATCACTCCCAGATTTGTGACTTTTTGTTTTTCGGACAGGGGTAGAGCAGACAGGTCAATGCAGTGGTTTGAGGTTGTGTCATTGGGAAGGAACAATATGGCTTCCGACTTCTTATCGTTGAAGCTTAAGAAATTTAAAGCCATCCAGTCCCTGATGTCAGCCAGGCAGTCGAGCAGAGGTTGAATAGAGCCTGTACCATTTTGTCTTAGGGGGAAGTAAATTTGACAGTCATCAGCGTAGAAGTGGAAGGGTATATTGTGTTTCCGGAAAATAGCACCGAGTGGCAGCAGGTATAAGGAGAACAAGAGAGGACCCAGGATGGACCCCTGCGGAACCCCCCATTTAAGAGCCGCCACTGCAGAAGTAAAATCATTGATGGACACACAAAAAGACCTGTCAGAGAGGTAGGATCTGAACCAGTTTAGGGCTGATCCTGAGATGCCCACCCACTGCTCCAACCTAGCAATGAGGATCTCATGGTCGATGGTGTCGAAAGCGGATGTGAGGTCCAATAGGACAAGCAGCACAGAGTCACCAGTATCTGTGGATAGGAAGATGTCGTTAAAAACCTTCAGTAGGGCAGTCTCAGTGCTGTGGAGGGATTTGAAGCCAGACTGGAATAGCTCGGGGATAGCGTGATCCTCCAGGAAGCACTTTAGTTGGGACTCAACTATTTTCTCTAGAAGTTTAGAAACAAATGGGAGTCTGGAGACAGGCCTGAAATTGGATAATACTGACGGGTCGAGGTTTGGTTTTTTCAGGAGGGGTTGAACAGCAGCATGTTTTAATGATTTTGGCACCACACCCGAGGATAGACTGCTATTTACAATCGAGAGAATGGAGGGACCTAGAGTGTGAAAAACCTCCTTTAGAAGCCGAGGGGGGACCACATCGAAGGGGGAGCCAGATGGTTTCAGGCTGCACATGACCTGCTCTAGAGAGGACAGAGAGACTGGTTCAAAATGTTCACACACAGCAACAGATTGAGGTGGGATGGATGGATCGTGAGATGGAGGAGAAATGAGAGCCCTGGTGGTTGCGATTTTATCTAAAAAGAAATGTTGGAAGTTCTCGCACAGCTCAGTCGAGGCTTCCATGGGTGATTGTTCAGTGAGGTGGAGAACAGAGTTTAGGGTGGAGAACAGAACTCGAGGGTTACGAGAGTTTGCAGCAATGATATCAGAGAAGTATTGTGATTTAGCAGTTTTCATGATGATAGATGATGGATGATGGATTAATGGATAGTGAAGTTGATAAATGTACATGACCACCTCACTGGCAAGGGTGCTTTATTTTTCAGTCTTCCGGCTGAGTTAATCGTTGTTGTTTTTTAAGAAACCTTGCTTCGTTTGAATCGTTTCTCTTTTCTGTTACAGAACTCATTCCCAACTGTGACCCACACACCTGAGTAACAAAACAACCTTTAATCTGATCAAAACTGATCTAATTCTCCAAACACTTCACTGCGCTATCTGCCATAGGTTAGATATTAACTGTTCAGAACCTTTCAGTAAATCTTACCCATTGCTTTTGAATGTATTTTACCTAAATTAAAGAGTGGATGTTTGTGTGGTAACATCAAAAAAGGCATTCAATACAGAACAACTGGACTTTATTTGTAACAAACAAGACGTTTCGCTCATCATCCGATAAGCTTTCTCAATTGGAGACTGTGAGAGGGAGAGAGAAGTTATAAGCAAGCTGGGCCACTTTTTTGATTTTATCATTTCCTGGACGACTGAGAATCTACACCAGCATATTTGTGTGGTAACAAACAGCAGTGTGTCACGTTCAGGTGAGTGAAGAGAAGTCAGACATTCATCCTTACCTCTTTTAGTCGCTGTATCATCTTCAATCTCAACAACGATATCCTTAGGTTCGTCGCTAAATGAGAAACAGTGAGCAGCAGTCAGGACAAAGTCTGGTGACACCAGAGAGCCCATGCACGTCTTTGGATGTTCTCCCTAATGTAAAAAACAAAACAAAAAAGAATACTGCCAGTATGGGTGTTTTCTTCAGTATCTGTACAGTTTAACCCAATGAAACGTAAAATATTTCTGTCCAAAAATACTCACTAAAGATTAAAGTATGATGAAGGATAAGAATGTCCATGTTCAAATATTCAATCATATTTTTCTTATAACAATGTGTACTTTAATTTTTAAAAAATGTACCATGTTTGTTTTACCTACAAAAACAGTGGCCATGACTGAAATTGGGTCAACCTTGGTGACGTCTGAGAAAGATCCGGATGGGCTCAAGAAGTCTGACAATTTAGATATATTGGTACATATTTACACCTTAATTTGTTGAGTAAAGCAGATAAAATGATCGGTCAGGTTGAAACAGGAAACTATAGCAGATCTAGATGAAGTTTTGCCGAAGCTGTTTGTGTTAAAATGTTGTGCTCTACTTCCCTTATTGATCTCTTATATTTTAATATTTATCATTGATCATTGTCTGACTCAATCTTTCTCTTTTCGCTCATGTTTAGCAGAAGGTTCATGTTTCTATTTCCAGCTGAATGTCTTCTCCAGGCGTCTATGCTTGTCTGACTCAACCATAGTTGTTCACCTGCAGACTGCAGCCAGCCTGTTGGAGGTCAGTCCTGTGACTCGAGCTGCCAGGTAGTTTTCGGCAGATTCAGCTGAGTGCTTTGTTTACACCGAGTGTGGACCCACTTTTCAGAATGTTGCATATGTGGAAAACTACTGGAGTAAACCCCTTTAAAGTGCAGCATTTCATTTAGTTCAGGAGAACTTTTTCATGTCAGATTTTGTAGTAAGTAGTATCACAAAATATGAAAACTTTATAAAAAATGTGATTTATTGACTACATCAAGTCCATATACATACAGATTAAACAAAAAATGTAAGATTCATTCGAGGCTCATGAACTCGTAAAAATATGATTTGAAATGAATATTTTGTTTACCTTGTTAATAACAAAGGCTAACCAAGGAAATCTCCTCCTCCTGCTCGCTTTGTCTCCAGTCGTATCATAATCCTGGTGAAGACCACACAGACCCACGACTTCACTTTGATCTGCAACAAAACAAACAAGAAAACTTATTCAGAACAACCAGAAACAACAAGTTGGCTGTTACATCTGCCCACAAATGCAAATATTTATCTCTACTGAGAGAATTTAGCTTCCAGTTTGGTCTTCTGTGCCTCGAACCCATTAGATTAAATTAAATTAAATAGTGCTGCCCTGGTCCAATGAGGTACTTCATCATATTCCTTCTACATCAGTGATGTCAGGCAGGATGAAGAGGGATGGGTCTTCCTCCGAACCATTATAGCAAACAAGAGAAGCTTCAGGCTTCCGGTAGGGAAAACACATCTCTGAGCCCAGTGAGGGCTCACTGGGTCTTTATCATATATACTGGTACACACAGCAACTGGAGGAATCACACATCTGGTTCTGTTTTCAAGACCACTCACCAATTATTTTATCAAAGGTTTCTCCTAACTCTTGAATATCTTTCATCCTGAAGTAATGATCCCCGTCTTTTCCCACCGTCAGAGGGTGCAGGTCATCGTCGAAAATGTCAGCCCCGATGGCGAAAACATAAATATCTGCAAACGGAGGCAGGCAGAGAGGTTTTCCATGACAAGTTAAATACTTTAGTATGAAACATCTGCAGTGAGGAGAACATAATGTCTGTGATCTTCAGGAAGTGACAGAGACATGAAGCCTCATCACATCAGGACAAATCTGAAGCTCACCAAGATATTCGTCTCTGGATCCATTTTGTTGGTTCATGTAGACCATGTTCTTTATTCTCTCCACAGTGGGTTTAGGAGAACCACCCATGTTGTAAGCGCCTGAAGGAAAGAAAACAGATGTTCATCTTTTTAAATCTTTTCAATTTAGACAACACAAATCCCAATAAATGATATTACTAGGGAAACAAGTCGTTTATGAAAGGGATATTTGTGGTGTTATTTCAGTTTCCAATTTCATATGTTGGTGCGTGGCTTGTATAAAACTTCTCGTTCTCACAGCTTCCATTCATTCAGAATTGAAAAAGACTTCTGGACAGAAGTCGAAACCTTTTCTGCAACAAATAAAGTCCAGTTGATCCTGTATTGAACGCCTTTTTTGATTTTATCATGTCCTGGACGACTGAGAATCTTCATCAGCATATCTTATGAAAGGGACTTCTTTCAGCAAAATCCTGTGGTGAAATTGACTGAAGGTGTTGTTTTAAAGGAATCCAATAAAAATAGTTTAATCGTTTAATATGACACCTGTTGTAGATAGTTCTTTCAGCAAACTTTGTTTGGAAAAACAAAGTTCAACTCTGACAAAACTGATGAGTTTAGTTCCAATGGGGCAAATAATAAAGTGGATTGTTAACATCGTAATAGGATAGTCTGGTGATTTTGAAGTGATGTTTTACCAAACACTTATCATTCATTAGTTAGTACAGACAGAACATTGCTTCAAAGATCACCAGGTTATCTCTTTAAAACAACGTTGGTTATGTCAAAGAGCTTAGTGATCATTTCAAATAGTAGGAAGGGAAAATTACCATCTGTAAACATGATCAGGACGTGGCGGTGTTCTTTAAAACCCTCAGGTCCGGCCCGTACCTTTATGAACGCCATCTTTTCCTCGAACTTTGTGAAGGCAAGGTTGAGATCTGTTCCGGTGTTTCTGTCTGGAAATCACAAACAGACACGTCCACCATTAAACACCATTAATAACATTATTAAGCACTAATAAACAATATTAAAAACCAATAAACACTCAAAAAACACACCAACAAACACTATTAAGCACTAATAAACAATATTAAAAACCAATAAACACACAAAAAACACACCAACAAACACTATTAAACACTAATAAACAATATTAATTACCAATAAACACTATAGGGTTAACAACAATTGCCACTGGTGATGTTGACATACAGGGTGCCAGCGGAAATTATGCTACTGTCAGTCGAATACCACAAGGAGGGAAATGTCAGGAGACAAAGGGAGAAGAGGAAAGTCAAGAATGTGGGACTGAGGGTTGCAACTCTAAATGTGAGAACAATGACAGACAAAGTTTGAGCGCTGGCTGACATGATGCAGAGTAGATGTTTTGTGTGTCCAAGAGACCAAGTGGAAGGAAGGGCAGCAAGGCCCACAGCATTGGAGCAGGGTTCAAACTGTTTTACCGTGGTGTGGATAACATTTAAGTTCAACAAGCTCATAAAGAAGGCTCACTCTGTTCTGACTCCTCTAGAACTTTGGAGATGGTTGTACAAAGAAGGATTCTTCATAAAATGAAGAACATTATAGACAACCCTCCATACCCTCTTCATCAGACTGTTATAAAACAAAAGAGTGTTTTCAGTCAGAGACTTCTTCAGATCTGCTGTGTGACAGATCACTACAAGAGATCCTTCCTGCCCACAACCATCAACCAACCATTATATAACAATTATTTAATGAAATCAGGATGATGAGTTACAACAACATTTAATTTCCCTTTGGGACTAATAAAGAATTGAATTGAATTAAATTGATCCTACCCTCATCTATGGTGATGAGCTTTGGGTTTTGACCGAAAGAACGAGATCTCGGATACAGGCGGCCGAAACAAGTTTTCTCCGCAGGGCGTCTGGGCTCTCCCTTAAGGCTCCGGCAAAGCTCAGCGTCCTGCCTGTATGCCACTCTACGCACGCATTCTGTGCGCACGCGTTCGCTGGCACAGCTCTGCTTTCAGTTCTCATGTTAAATGCTCGTGTTTTCGCTCCAAATTCTTGTTGTAATTTGAGCCGCTGCGTGCAGAGGGGACAAACTGAGGTTGCTGATTGGTCACTTGCTGATACGCCTACTGAAATGATTGACAACTCAGGTGAGAGAACAGCTCGGGTGAGAGAAAAGCATGAGCTGGCCGGCTTCAGCCCGCTGCGGTGTTTCTAATCTTTATATGTTAATTAAAAGTTCTAAAAAATAAAAATAAAAACAGGGAGCGCTTTTCCTGCAGCCCACAGCCCACCAGGAAATATTTAAAACCTTGCGCAGCCAGGTAGGACATGAATTCATTCATTTCAGTTATGGAGTGAACGTAGGATGAAGCGATTACTTGACTTTAGGCAAAAAAACAAAAGAAAAGGCCCGATCAGCGATAAAGAAGAGGAATTTAATTCATTTGTGTAACATACAAAACAGTCCGGCCACGGCCAGTTTATTGTGAGACAACGCGCATCGCGTACACGGTCGTAAAAAAAGAGCTTTGCGCGTTCGTGCCCTGCGGGGCTACGCGGGGCTACGCTTGTACCTCTGCGTACGTACGTCGTACAGAGGCGTGCTGCATGCACGCTGAGCTCTACCGGGGGCTTTAGAGATAGGGTGAGAAGCTCGGTCATCCGGGAGGGACTCAGAGTAGAGCCGCTGCTTCTCCATATCGAGAGGAGCTAGTTGAGGTGGCTTGGGCATCTGGTTCGGATGCCTCCTGGATGCCTCCCTGACAAGGTGTTCCGGGCACGTCCCACCGGGAGGAGACCCAGAGGAAGGACACGCTGGAGGGACTATGTTTCTCGGCTGTCCTGGGAACGCTTTGGGATTCCCCTGGTGGAGCTGGCCCAAGTGGCTGGGGAGAGGAAAGTCTGGGCCTCCCTACTTAGGCTTCGACCCCCGCGACCCGACCCCGGGTAGGTAGAAGAGAATGGATGGATGGATGGATGGTTGGATGGATGAATTAAATTGAATAAAAAGAGAAAATGAGTAGTGGTGGTCCTGAAGGAGGAGTTGGCAAAGAATGTAGTAGAAGTGAAGAGAGTGTCAGATAGGGTGATATGCTTGAAGGTAGAAGTAGAAGGTCTGATGCTAAATGTTATCAGTGGTTATGTTTCACAGGCTGGATGTGATAGAGAGGAGAAAGTTGTTTTAGACGGATCTGTATGAAGTGATAAAGAGTATTCCCATGGAAGAGAAAGTAGTGATTGGAGCAGACCTGAATGGACATGTAGGTGAAGGAAACAGAGGAGATGAGGAAGTGATGGGCAGGTTTGGTGTCAAGGAAAGAAACCAGGAAGGACAGATTGTGGTGGATTTTGCCAAGAGAATGGAAATGGCTGTAGTCAACACCTATTTCCACAAGAGGGAGGAACATAGAGTGACCTATAAAGCCCCCAGTAGAGCTGTGCGTACTGGCTATACGCCTCTGACGTACGTACGCAGAGGCAAAAGCGTAGCCCCGCGTAGCCCCTCAGGGCACGGACGCGCAAAGCTCTTTTTTTACGACTGCGCACGCTTGCGCGGTGTCTGACCATAAACTTCCCCGGCGCCGGACTGTTTTGTATGTTACACAAATTAATTAAATTCCCCTTCTTCATCGCTGATCAGGACTTTTGTTTTGTTTTTTTGCCAAAAGTCAAGTAATCGCTTCTTCCTCCGTTCACTCCATGACTGAAATGAATGAATTCAGGTCCTACCTGGCTGCGGGAGGTTTTAAATATTTCCTGGTGGGCTGTGGGCTGCAGGAAAAGTGTTCCCTGTTTTTTCCCCCCACTTTTTATTAGTTTTTATTAACATATAAAGTTAGAAAGACCGCAACGGCTGCAGCCAAGCTACCACAGCTGAAGCCAGCTGGTTGTCCTGCTCGAGCTGTCAATCATTTCAGTAGGCGTGTCAGCAAGTGACCAATCAGCGACCTCAGTTTGTCCCCTCTGCGCGCAGCTGCTCACATTACAACAAGGATTTGGAGCGAAAACGCGAGCATTTAACGTGAGAAAGAAAGCAGAGCTCTGCCAGTGAACGCGTGCGCACAGAATGCGCATATGGCGTATAGGGAGGACGCTCAGCTTTGCCGGAGCCTTAAGAGTGTTGGAAAAAGTGTGCAGGTCGGAAACTTTTGAGAATGAGTTTATTAATTCGATAACATTAGATATAGAGTTTTCTGAGTTTTGAAGAAAAAGTAAAACATCATCAGCATAAAGACTAATTTTATGTTCTATATTTTTACACTGTATGTCTTTAACCTTCAGTTTATTTTATAGATATATTTTTTATACTTTTTATACTACTATGCAAAAACTCAGGACAGTATTAACTTTTATTATTTCATTTTATGCTTATGTTTATGTTTATTAAATTTGTTCATTTTTTTTACAAAAGAAATACAATACAAGTTCATTAAATGTTTAGTGTTTTAGTGTTGGTGTAAATTTTCATACTTTTATACTACTATGCAAAAACTCAGGACAGTGTTACACTTTTACTATTTTATGCTTATGTTTATTAAATGTTTTAGTGTTTTAGTGTTTAAATGGTTACTGTTGCACCGAGAGACTGAGAGAAACGCAATTTCAATCCTGTGTATGTCCTGTACATACTGCAGTTCTGACAATAAAGTTGACTTTGACTTTGACTTTGACTTAATGTCAGCAGTTTGCCTTATTGCTGCTGCTAAAGGTTCAATAGACATAGCAAATAGTGCGGGTGAAAGTGGGCATCCCTGTCTTGTGACCCTCTGTAAACAAAAGCTTGAAGATATTTGATTATTTGTCCTGACACATGCTTTTGGTGAGTTATATAATATTTTTTACCAATTAATAAAATAGTTTCCAAATCCAAATTTAATCAAGGTAGCATATAAAAAATTCCAATTTACTCTATCGAATGCTTTTTCTACTTCTAAAGATAAAATAGCTGGTTCAATATTTTTACTATATGAATACTCTATTAAATTATATGATCTGCGAGTGTTTGTGGTCGAGTGTCTTCCTTTTATAAATCTAGTTTGATCTGGATGAATAATGAAAGGAGTTATCTTCTCTAATCTTTTAGACAGGGCTTTACAAATTATTTTAACATCGACATTAATAAGAGAGATGGGACGATAACTTGTAGGCTATACTGAGTACCGTACTTGCCTGATTATAAAAGGAGACTAATGTTGGCTGAATTCATATGTGTAAGAAGCCTGCCATTTTCTTCTGACTCTAATAGCATTCTGTGAAATATTGGTTCCAATATATTCCAAAATTCTTTATAAAATTCTGCTAGGTAGCCATCTGGGCCAAGAGATTTTTTATTTGGCATTTTTTGATGGCTTCATTGAGTTCGGCTGATGTTATTGGTGAGTCCAGTTCTGATGATTGACTACTGTTTAATTTTGGAAGTGTTACTCTATCCAAGAATTGATTGATATCCGCATCTGTTGGATTTCAAAAAGGTGTTCAATACAAGATCAACTGGACTTTATTTGTAACAAAAAACGTTTCGACTCCCATCCGGGAGGCTTTCTCAATTCCATGAACAACTGTGCGAAGTTTGGAGTTATAACAGAACCACGCACCATTATGTGTAAGTTTCAAGCTGAGGTAACACATACATGTAAATTGACAGATCACACCTCAACAGTAGGGGGTTCCCTTGAGGTCTCTGACAGAAGACACAACACTGTATGTAAATTGACAACAAACAACTCCCAACCAACAAACAGAGGCTTCTCAAAGAAACTTGTTAGTCTAATTTACAGACAAGACACCTCTGTTCCCATCCGGTGTAGAACGTTTCGGAATCAGTTCCAAAGCTGAGTTATAAGTCTTGGAAAGCTGAAATCTCAGACCTCCTCCTCTGTTGAGAGAAGGTTTTTCTCTCTTAACATAAATAGCTTCCTTCACACCTCTCTCAAACCATCTGTGCTCTCGGTCCAAAATTTGCACATTCTGGTCCTCAAATGAGTGACCCTTGTCCGTGAGGTGGAGGTGAACAGCTGAGTTTTGTCCAGAGGAGGTTGCTCTCCTATGTTGAGACATTCTTTTGTGGATGAGCTGCTTCGTTTCTCCAATGTAACGGTCTGAGCAGACCTCGCTGCACTGGACTGCATACACCACACCACTCTGTTTGTGTGTCGGGGTTCTGTCCTTAGGGTGGACCAACCTCTGTCTGAGAGTCCTGCTGGATGACTGAGAATCTTCACCAGCATATCTGTTGGATTTATTTGTGGAGTGTATAGAGTTTTATAAAAATCTCTAAAAACACTGTTTACTTTTCCCTCATCATACGTTATATTTCCATTTGTGTCTTTAAAACCGTAGATAGATGTTTTTTCTTTAAAAATTTAATACATATAAAAATAAAAAGGAAAAAGTATGCAGGTAATTCAATTTAATTCAGTTTATTTATATAGCGCCAAGTCACAATAGAGTCATCTCAGGGCACTGAACAGAAACATTCATTTATAAAAAATAATACGTTAACAAAAGCATTCATAAAAATAATACATTAATTTAATTCTGTGTGGAATAGGAAATCGGAGGGAGATTGGAGACTGTAATGTTGTGGCAGGAGAGAGCGTGGCCAGACAGCATTGGATGGTTGTGTGTAGAATAACTGTTGTTGTGAAGAAGAGAAAAAGAGTAAAACCAGAGAAGAAGACCAAATGGTGGAAGCTGAAGAAGGAAGAATGTTGTGAGAAATTCATAGAGGAGCTGTTAAAGGCTCTGAGTGGTAAGAAAGAGCTTCCAAGTGACTGGGCTGCTACTATCAGAGGGACAGAACAGTTTGAACAACTGAAAGTTAGAGAGGCCAGACTGAGATGGTTTGGACATGTTCAGAGGAGGGACTGTGGGTATATTATATATATATGCGGCTTGCCAATGAGGCTAGCCTGTATAAATAAAGGTTGAATGAATATTGGTAGGATGTTAGAAATGCAGCTGCCAGAACAAAGACAAAGAGGGAGGTCAAAGAGGAGATCTATGGACGCAGTAAGAGAGGACATGGAGGTACAGTAGTTGGTGTGAGGACAGAGGATGCAGAGGACAGAGTGAGATGGAGGATGACTCGCTGTGACAACCCCTGAAGAGGGAAAAGCCAAAAGAGGAAGAAGAAGAAAAAGAAGAAACACAATAAACACCATTAAACACAACACTAGAGCCTGCTTTGTATTTAAAACTAGCTACAGACTCACCGCCTACTTCAAAGTTCTCCAGGTCCTCTATGACTTTCGTCAGATCTACTTTGGAATCCAAAAAATCGAGAATGTTGACAACTTCATAAACTTCTGAGGAAAAGAAGATGATTTCGTAGTTTGGTGACACGGTGAAGGATGAGATCTGTAAGAACAGATGATGTGACATAAATACATGGAAACATGTGAAATGCTTTACTAATGCAACACTTCTTACATCTCAAACTGCTTATGGTTGTTTTTTGTTGAGTAATTGATCCATTTATCAGCAGAGAGCGGCTCCAGAAGTAAGGTTTTGTAGCGAGCAAAGGACTCGAGCCAACAACCATCAGTCAGGATTATGACTTGTAATTCTTAATTTAATTAGCGTCTAATGGGCTGTTGTTCTGGCAGCAGAGAGAAAGTGTGTTCATACTATCTGCGCATTGTGTCAAATGTGCTTCTAAAAGTATGACAGACAACAGAATAAATTTAATTCATTATTCAAGAACGTAGGTCGTTCCAGATTTGAGGTATTTTAGGAGGAATACGTGTGTAAATAAATTATTTATATTACAGTATTTAGATTGGCTCCTATGTAAAACTGATTTGTCTTGTCATTTTTCCCACCATGTGATGGATTAAATGTTCTGCCTAACTGCTATATTTTAATGTGTTTTAACATCTCCGCACATTTATTGCTGGCACCCATCAACAGCAGCCTGTAGTTTCACCCCAAATGCATCATCAGACCCCTAAACTCAGCCCAATCAGCAGAACCGTCCCGACCCAGCTCCAGTCCAAACAGCACACTGCTGACTCTGCCGATGGTAAAATAGAGAGCTGATACAACAGTTGACCTATGGTACTCATTAAAAAAAAAAAACATAACCCTTTTATTAAATGCTGTTGATGGAGCCTACAAGCCTCTGAATTAATTTGAATAAAAAGCAACTGTGTTTAATTTGGTGAACCCTTCAATAACAGCTGAGGTTTAAAATCCTGAAGCTGCGTTTGCCAAATCAGATTATTGTTTATTCCTCTCTATTCCAAATGGTGAACCTGTCCCAGTGGTTTTCTGTGTGTATTCTCTCTCATCCATCTTTGATTTAATTCTCATGAAATTCTCATGCACTCTGATTTCCACTGTGCTTCATAACTCTCTTCTGGGCTCGATCGTAAACTCTCTGAGTGATGCGTTTGCCTGTATGTTTTGGTAAAATGATCTCATTTAAATGTTTTCAATTCAGTAAAAGTAGATCTAATGACATTGTACTTGGAGTTGTTTTTAATGTTTTAGAATGCTTTTAAAACTTATTTTGTAAACAGAACATTATTAGCTGTCGATATTTGTACTTTTTGTGCTGCGTGCATGATTATCGCAGTGTGCTAGACTCACAACAACCTGAGATGCTCCAAATTCAAGTTGGGATCTCATTTTCAACAATTTCCTGTGGGATCAATAAAGTTCTATCTAATTTTGAGCCATGAAACACAAAGTACAGTTTCCTCAAAGTGCCTGTGACATCAGATTTTGTGATAAATAAATAAATATGAATGCATTGTTGAAAAGCTGTCACACATAATTTTGCGCAAAAAGAATTTAATGCTGCTGTTATGAAGAGTTGTTGTAACCAACGTGGTGCCCGCGGGCACCCGGGTGCCCCCAAGGACCATTTGAGGTGCCCCCGGACCTGTTCTAAAAATAGCACAACTCACTACTTGGCTGCATTTAAAATTTCATTTTATTCAGTTGTTATTCTTTTTTTGTATTTATATATATTTTAAAATGTCTATCTTAAAAATATGTTCTTAAAAAATATGTTTATTATAATTTTTTTTCAATTTACGCTTTGTTATTTCCGAAGAGTTTATCAAACTGGTGCCCTTTGTATGACTCCGTACCCACAAAGTAGCTCTCAGTTTCAAAAAGGTTGGTGACCCCTGAGATACAGCATTCACATGTAGGAGTAACAGGAAGTGATGTCAGTTTCAGGAAGAGTTATCAAAGGAGATCACCTGCATGAACAGACAGAGCATTGCTACGACCACTAGCAACACAGAAAGAAGAGAAGACATGTTATATGGTTTGTGGCTCTTTGTCGTGTTATTCTCTGTTTGTGAGTCTGTATCGTGTAATTTAGTAGGTTGTGGGTCTGTGTCATGTTATTTTGAGGTTGTGGGTGTGTTATGTTTTTTTTTTGTAGATTGTGGGTCTTTGTTGTGTAATTTTTTGGGTTGCGTCTGTAACACCCAGATGTGTGACCTGTGAGGTCACCAGCAGCACCAGATGTTGTTCCTTAACAACTGAGGAGAAGCTTTCAGTAGTCAGTATCTTACCTGCTGTATACAACAGTCACTTTGAAGGGGAGATTATTATCATCATTTTTATTTATTTATTTATTCATTTTAGTCAAGTTTAAAGCTGCACTATGTAACTTTGTAATGTAGTCTGTAACTTTTCTAACAATATATTTTTAACATATTTCTTCACTCAGTCACTATCTACTGACAAACTGATGTTAGACAAAGTAATCTCTGAAAAAAACTATAGTCCCCTTGCTTCTCTATCAGCATTTATAAAAACACTGAAAACACAGAGTGACCCGGACACTGACCAGCCAATAAAAACAGAGTTGTTTGTCACGCCCCAACCCACGCCCCCGCCTGTCACAGCCTCAGCGCCGCGGCTCGTTCTCATTCAAAGGATTGCAAAGCGATGCAGGACTGATTTGTATGTGACACAAATGTATTAAATATCCCTTCTTCATCCCAGAGCTGGACTTTTATTTTGTTTTTTTGCCAAAAGTCAAGTGATCGCTTCATCCTTCACTCACAGGAATGAGGAAATTGATTTGTCACGACTCACGAGCGAATTAAATCATGTCCAAAGTGGCTGGTGAAGCTCTGCTGATTTCAGGGTGTTTTTCTGTTGTTGGACGAGTGATTCATGGTTTTATTGTATTTTTTAAACCGTTATTTTATCATATAATCACAGAACTTCGCAGCGTCTGCCACAGGACATGTAGTGGGGGCGGAGCATTCCAGACATTCCAGACATCGACTGACAGACATGAGGAAGTCACGAGTGAATTAAATCATGTCCAACGTTGCTTCGTGAACCTCTGCTGATTTCTGCTGGTTTTTGTGTTGTTGGACAAGTGCTCCATGGTTTTATAATATTTTTTAAAACGTTTTATTAACATATAATCACAGAACTTCGCAGCGCAGACAGGACATGTAGTGGGGGCGGAGCATTCCAGACCTGCACTGACAGAAAGAGGAAGTCACGAGCGAATTAAATCATGTCCAACGTGGCTTCGTGAAGCTCTGATGATTTCTGCTGGTTTTTGTGTTGTTGGACAAGTGCTCTATGGTTTTATTATATATTTTAAATGTTTTATTAACATATAATCACAGAATATTGAAGCGCTCCGAGCGGACACACAGCAGGGGGCGGAGCTGCAGAACTCAAGTTCAACAGAGAACGGACTGTCTGGCTCCCCCTCAGAGTCAAATATGGCTCTGAGGGGAGGGAGCAGAATGCTTTTACCTGATTGAAATTTTTCTAAGTCCCAGCGTCCTGCTGAAATTACATAGTTCACCTTTAAATGTTCTCAGACAGGTTTTGAACAACTTAAATGCCTTAAAT
>JBBPBX010004434.1:50755-66214 GCA_038048925.1 Garcialebias charrua | reverse complement strand
CCCCCACCCAAACATAGGAGGATCTGTGGTGGAAGTGGTCTCCAGCTACAAGTACTTGGGTGTACACATGAACGATAACCTCAGCTGGAGCAACAACACCACCAGCCTGATCAAGAAAGGTCATCAGAGACTCTACTTCCTCAGGACTGAGACGAGCTGGACTGGGAAGCTCAGTCCTCACCTCCTTCTACAGGTGTGCAGTGGAGAGCATCCTGTGCTCCAGCATCAACGTGTGGCATGGAGGCTGCACAGTTGCAGAAAGAAAAGCTTTGCAGAGAGTGGTGAAGGCTGCACAGAAGTCTGCTGGAGTCAGTTTCCCCACCATCACATGCATTTATACCTCTAGATGGAGGAAGAGGGCCACCTGCATCACGAAGGACCCCACTCATCCAGCACACACTTTTTGCCCCACTTCCCTCGGGCAGGAGGTTGAGGAGCGTTAAGTGTAGAACCACTAGACTGAGGAAGAGCTTCTACTCCAAAGCTGTTAAGACTCACAAATCCCTAACCAGGATAATTACTGTGAAAAAGAATCACTGTAATGCCACTTGATTATTGATATGTGCTGCTGATTATCCATATTGCTGATCTTATGCTGCTGAGCTATTTCATGCTGCTGTGCTGTTTCATGTTGCTGTGTTCATTCGTACTCATCTGCTCACACAGACTCATGTTCGTGCTGCTGTTGTTCGGCGTATTGTTTCTGTACTGCTAGTGTTTAGAGTAATCTTAGTTTAGCATATTTCTTAGTTAATATAGTAGATCTTATTTCTATTTTTCTTTACAATTAATGTTTTTGTTGGATGTAACTGGGACCCTGTGTACACAATTTTGTTCCACCACATGTACCACATATGATGTGAATGACAAAAAAGAAACCTTGACCTTGATAACTGAATACATCTAAATGTTATTCACTTCCTATACAATAACCTGTCACACAACCTGTGTAATAAAAAGTACAGTATATGTTATGTGCAATTTACAGTATATCACATGCATTTTAGCTTATATTACTACCTTGAAATACTTATTCATACAAATTCATCCTATTTGCACTGTTATACTCTACCATGTTGTTGTTTACTATTTTTCTTTGGACCTTGTAAATATTATATTTTCTTTTCACTTTTTTTGGTACTTTATTTTTGTACCCTTATTGCATTTCTTGTTAGTTTGTTCTTTGTTTTTAGCAAGTCAAATCATTTTTTCTCCTCCTGAACATTTCATTGCACTGTTGACCTTGTGTTAACCTGCATATGACAAATAACATAACATTTATTTAGATAAAGGAAATTCTAAAAAATTATTTAAAAATAAGTGATATTTGTGTTGTGTGTTGAGCATTTACCCAGAGAGGCCAGGCCCTGAACGCCACATCCAGCGCCCCCCACACCCAGAGCTCGGAGGTGAGGCCAGCACCTTCCAATCGTCTGCAGGCAGCGGTTACTGAAGCGGGCCGGCTGTTGGCTGAAGCAAACAAATACCCAGCTACACGTCGGCTCATTAAAGCAACACTTCAGAGCTTCTGATGTGGGCGTCAGTCAAAAGGTTACAAATAATCAATATCTTAATTGTTGTAGACAAATCTCAGTTTTGGAGTAACTACCGATATTTATTTCTGATTGGACTGATGAGTTAACAGTTGGTCCAGCTCGGTCAGGACTAAAGTGAATTTCTGCCATTTTAATGCAATTCCATCTCAACTTTTGGGCGTTTCATGAGAAGTTTAAAACTCTTTACATCAACTTCAGTTTTTGTCAGATCAGTGTTGTTTATTAAGTTTATTTCTTGTGTTGTGTTCATGTGTTCCAAAGTGTTTCATTTAACATCAACACTTTTCAACGTTTTCTGCTCCTTGGCCCCTCCCACTTACACCTGTTGCCTGTTTTCATTAGTCTCACCTGTCACCACTTACCTCATCCACTCCTGTCTGTTATTCTCTGCCCCGACTAGTCTTCAGTCAGTCGATTTGGTATTAGCAGTGGTGGGCAGCGCTAGTCCAAAAATTAGTTCCGCAATTTCTAAAGCGCTTATTAAGTTATTTAGGTCCGCAATTTCAAAAGTGCTTATGTCTTAGGAAAACTAGCGGAAGCTGATTTTAAAATGCAAGTTCAATTCACTTGGGAGCCAGCAATAAGTTATGCAATATTTGCACTACACTGTCAACTAGCGGTGCATGAGCTGTTATACACCTTCATCCTACCTATAACCGCGAATTGCTGAGGATGTCATTTCCTAAAATAGACCTTTCGCTCATGGTCTAAAAATAAAAAAAGTTGTTGAATGTGTTGAGGATTGCTATTTCGGCTGCTTCTTTGTCTTTTTAGCACTTTGAGATTTTCATTAATGAAAAGTGCGTTATAAATTGAATTCATTATTATTATTATTATTATTTTCTTTGGTTTATTGTAGATTTTTCATTAAAAATGCATCGATAAAGTAAAACTGTTTACTGGAAGACTGAAGCACTGCAATGCATTATGGGCACATGACGAAAGCAAAGCACGGAGTACAGGAAACCAAACTATCTTCACTTGAATCACTTCAAAATAAGAGCATGGTCGGATTTTAAAGTTTTCCATGCTGTTGCTCCATTTGACCACTAGATGTATGTCTTCATCATCAAGACAATGAATACTGATAGATAATTAGTTATTAGCGGTACTGCATTTTAAATAGAAAAAGCGCAAATCCGCTTATGAATTGTAAAAATTAGTAAATCCGCTAAAGCGCAAACAAATTGTTTAGGACCGCAATTAGCGGATTTGCGCATTAGCGGGCTGGTGACCACCACTGGGTATTAGGCACAGTCTGTTTCTCCTCCGTGCTCCTCGACTTCTTTATGTTAGCTTGTGTTTTGCTGCGACACCAGCTTTCAGTTAAAGTTTACATTCAGTTTAAACAGATCTGGTCCTGGTGTCAGTCTGAATCTTTGAGTCCTTCCTCGACTGAACCATTTATTTCTTTGGTTATTTAAGCAGCATCTGTGTTGCTGTGTAACCAAAAGCACTTTGTGCAGGGGTACATTTCCTCTGGAATAACAGCGTAATCCATCACTGACAGCAGTGCACAAGTAATGAAGCAGCATTTACATGAACTGTCAAGGGAATTTAGGTCAAGGTTTATGGATGTGTGTAACTAACCAATGTTAAATTAATGTGTGTGAGTTAGAGTTGTTTTTCCTATTGCAGGTGCACGGAGGAGCATCTGATAACTCCAAGGCCTCCTCCTCGTCTGTAAGCTGGAAAGCCGAGGTCATACTGACCTCACCTGTGTCTGATAGGTGTGTATTATAAAACACTACCTGCCTCACTGTCCGGTGCAGATTCTCACTGAAAAGGCTCTAAGCTTGTAATATTTACATTTGTAGGTGAAAGCTTCCTCGTGACTGTTTTTCCCCATGCAAGTAAAAGACCGGTTATTAAAAATAAATTCTTGTGTCATCAAAGTGGCTTATTTGAGTAAGTAGATGATGAAATGATATTTATTTATTCAACATAAACCACTATGATATTTTTCAGACTCGTATTGCTTTAGGATGGTGAAGCTCTGTACAGTATTGCACTTGTTCTACCTGAAATAGCTATTAACTCGTCAATTTAATCAGAATAAAACTTCAAATTAAACTGTTGTTGTCCAGAGAACTGCCTGCAACGGGTAAGATATTGTTTGTTTGTAATCTTTCCACAGAACCCCACTTCTAAATATGTTAACTATCACGTTATTGCCTTGCCTCCAGACTTATCCCCTCCCTTCATTCCACACAGTCTGAAGCACCTGAAGCGAACATCCAGGTATGACAGCTGGACAAGTCAGACCTGTGTAGGCCTGAAAAACTGGACCCGCAGAATATTGTCCCCATGGTGACAAGTCATGACTGATTTGGTTTTTATGGTTTCATCTAAAATTACCATGGATGTAGTGGGGCCACCTGCAGAGAAATGATGTCTCTACACCCTGCCCCGAGGGCCCAGATCACCTCCTGGCCAACCGGATCTGTAGCGCTCCTGGAACAAATCAAATGTTCACCCTTCATTTCCTTTGTCAGGGCGGTTAGGGGTACAGGAGGGTGGGGTGTGGTGGTGTACCTGTAGGTGACGGCCTGGAGGGCCCGGCAGTGGCAGCTGGCCAGCCACAGGGAGCGATCGGTCAGCAGGTTGGGACAGTGGGAAAGCTTCAGGATCAGCAGGCTGCTTCCTGTGGCCTTCAACAACGCCTCCAGGCCTTCCTCCAGGCAGCCACTGGCACACACATGTCAAACACAGAAAACAGTGATTTATTTCTCTTTGTTCCCCTTCAGCTCCAGCAGCACCTGCACCAGAACCAGCACATGCCGAATCGAAATGTTCCTCTGAGTTCTGCTGCAACGTTTCTGTGAAGCACCAGGCTACTCAGAGGCTGCGTGATTCAAGATCATCTTCTGACATGAAACATGTCTTTCACATAAATAACTTCTTTTTCCACTCTCATCAAGCCGCTGCCTGTTTTTTTTTTTTTTTTTTCCCCAAATGAAAGCTGGTGTTTCACAGATGGAGGACACGCAGACAGCATCAAAACGTCAGCTTTCATCTTCTTGATTCTTCATCCCGGCCTCCTCTCATCAGTCGGTGTCTGAGAATCACCTGGTGCATCTTTTGCTTCAAACATTTGTGAAACACGGAGGAACTAAATCCCTCAGAGCTCTGCGGGTGTCTCACCGTGTGCTTTTAAGGTAGTCCTCCTTGGTTTCCTTCTTGCCGCGCTGTCTTGGCTTGAGGTTCTGCAGGATGAGCGAGTGTGTCTGAGTGCACCACTGAGACAACGTGCTCAGGAACTGAGAAGAATAAACACGGACAATAAACAGATGAGAAAATATGGCAGGTACAAGTGCTCTCAGCCCGGAAACACACACGGTACGCAGGAGTTGCACCTTGGAAGAAATGCGAGTGTTTTCCAGCAGCACTCTGGTCCACACGGCTGGGTGACGGGCCACAAACCTCCAGTTGCGGCACACCTCGGCGGCGCGCAGCAGGGTTTTAGTATCCAGGTAGGTGAAGATGCAGAAGAGGGCCGCGCGCATTTTCAGGACGTCTGGACTGATCACCTCGTTGGACTTGGACGGGCTCTTTTCATGTCGACGTGGCTTGCTGTAGTCAGATCGAGCTGCAGGAAGAAAAGGAAACTTTGTGGACGTTCTGTAAACATCATCAGGACAACTGTATCTGAAAGATCTGTGGGGGGTCAAACACCTCCGCCTCATTAAAGGAATGCTTCACGCCTTTTAAAGTGAGGCTCTGTTGTTGTCTTACTTGTTGCAGATAGCTCTGAACAACCTCAGTTTGGAGCTTTTATTTTGACAGGACTGCTGAGCTAAAATCAGCACAAGACCAAACTGGACGGCAGCTGCTCTCAAGTGAGGACTAAAATTTGATACCTTTCATGCAAAGATCGTTTTTTTAACCTTCACATTGTCTTCAGTTTGGCATTATACCAACATTGTGACAGAAATGTTTGGATCTTCCTGCTCAAAGTGGTCCAGGCTGCAACAGGCGGCCACAGCTAACTGCTGCTGCTGTTTAACAAAGCCTGTCCATTCTGGACTTGCCATTCTGTGTCCGTTCGTCCTTCCTGTCCTCTCTAACCCAGCTTGTCGAATCAGGTGGCCGTTTGTCCTGAGCCTGGTTCTGCTGGAGGTTTCTTCTTGTTTAAAGGGAGTTTTTCCTTTCCACTGTCTCCTTCGTTCTTGCTCAGGATGGGAAATTGCGATGAAATGAAGACTCAATGCAATCTGCTGGCTTCCTTAGATAAATAACGTTACTAATTGACTTTTTATTTATATGAATGTTTCTGTTCAGCGCCCTGAGATTACTTCTGTGGTGACTTGGTGCTACATAAATAAACTGAATTGAATAGAAGTTTGTGTTGTTTGTCAATAAACAGTGTTCGATAAAATAACATGTCAAGTAAAGGTTTGACATCTGCAGCAAATCACTCAGTCCTGCTCTGACAAGCCATGAGCGTGTCAGTCCAGTCAGAACCAAGCTCTTTCTATAAACTCAAAGAGCCATCTACAACAGGTAAGAGATATTTGTTGATTACTGTTCACTCACAAATATTTTAATTCTTCCTGAAATGACAAGTGTCGTTTTTGCCAAACGTGTGCAGACAGTTGTCCTCTCATGTCTCAGAGCAACTGGAGCCCATTTAGCCCCAAACCATGATAAATGAAGAGATAAAGAAGGTAAAAAACATTTTTGTCACACGGTGGCGCCAGTCTTCAACCAGAACAAGACTAAATGAGGTTGCATAATAAAATCGTATTTTCTTATTTTCATTCTCTGTGCTATGATCAGCTCTGGTTGATCCCATGAGTCCAATCTGAGCCTGGTTTACTCCTCCGAGCAGGACTGCTCCTACATGACTCACATCATATTTGGACTTGAAAGGCATCTACTCGAACCATGAGGGCAGTAAACCTAATCAAGTTATCTGACACACAACAACCCCCCCACACACACATACACTCCGCCTACACAAGCTTTTCAAATGAACTAAAAAAGCCAAGCTGTGCCTTCAGACACATGTCGTCCAATAAACCCTGGTAGAAACTGCAGATAAGCAGGACTACGTCAGACCGAAGGGGTGCCAGTACATGTTCTGTGAGAAAAATCTGTTCAGCTAATATGGAAGGGTGGGCCAAGTTGTTCATGTGAATTTGTCCCAGAACCCTGGCCCAGTTTCCCTTTGTGCCAGACTACCAAGGTCCACCTGATATTTAACATCTCAGCAGCAGATGGAAAGAAGAGTGAATAAGGATGTTGGCGTCAACAGTAAAACAATCTGTCATGAGGAACAGAAACAACTGGCTCAGGATGAGGGAAGGAACTATAACAGGCAGAAAGTGTGGTGTACACACTAACCAATCAGAGCCATGGGATCCATGAAAACACCAGCTGCAGTTAGTCTTTCTGTTAGTCCGACATGTTTGTGAACCCTTGTCTTGGGTTTTAGCTGACTGCTGAGGTTTTTCTGTTTGCTGAAGCTGGTCTCAGCTGTTTAAACCAGTCACCGTCCACATTGAAGCATGCTTCACATCGTCCTGGACTGACAGGAGGCTGAGCAAGAGCTTCAAGAGTGAAGCATGCAGCCGCTCCCATGACAAACCAAACAATCTTATGGTCAGAGAAGATCAAGATTGGGCTTTTGGCTACAGTGTGAAGTATGTTGGGGGAGTCAAAGCGATGCTTTCAAACCTGATAAGTCTAGGTAGACTGTCAAGCACGGTGGTGGAAGCATCATACTGTGGTACAGGCACATTGGAGACAGTGGGTGGAAGACTGAAGAAGGAGGACTACCTCCAAATTCTTCATCTTCTCGGGTCATCAGTTAGATCAGGGGTGGACCACATTGTTTTCCAAAGGGCCATATCAAGACGTTTAAAGCAATCAAAGGGTTGCATAGAGGATCGGAAATTTTTCTTTATGACAGATAATCTAGAATACTTTTTTCAGGCTTTTTTCTTGTTGTAGCATCGTTAGCATGTTTTATAAAAACATCTTTCCAATATCCTTTAGGAATATAAGACGTATTCTGTAAACTGCCTCTTGTGACATTACACGTTAGCTTAACATGTTATATACATTCTAGTGGAAATATGCTAAATAAAACTTATGTATTTCAAAGTCAAAGTCAAAGTCAACTTTATTGTCAGAACTGCAATATGTACAGGACATACACAGGATTGAAATTGCGTTTCTCTCAGTCCCTCGGTGCAACAGTAACCATTTAAACACTAAAACACTGAAACATTTAATAAACATAAGCATAAAATAGTAAAAGTGTAACACTGTCCTGAGTTTTTGCATAGTAGTATAAAAGTATGAAAATTTACACCAACACTATTTGTGTTTCTACGTCTTTAAGTTTCAGTCTAGTTCTGGAAATACAATTACTGAACTTTTTTTTTTTTTTTTTTTTTTTAAGTTTGCATAAGATGTTTAATTGAAATTTCCTTAAGTCTTGTTGATGAATTGCTGTTTATTTTTTTTAATCAATCTATTTAAAAAAAAAGTTGTTTTCTTTTGGACCAGGGACATTGGGGGCCTGATGAAGATTGTCCAAAGGCCACTTTTGGTCCTCGGGCCTTAAGTGGACCAAGTCTGAGTTAGATGGTTGACCCTTGGATAAGGCAGACCAGTGTCAGGTTTCTGGAGTGCTTGTGGAGCAGCCCTGTGGCTGTGGACATGTGTGGACTATGACTGAAAGCCTGAACTCTCCTAATTCAGTCAAGATTAGAAGTCAAATATCCTGCTGGAGATTTCCAAGAAGCTCACTGAAGTTTATTTTATTTTAAACACTGAAGTTGTATGTTGTATAGTCCTTCCAGTCTGGACTGAAGTGTGCAGTCAAAGATTAGAGACAGTCCTGCCCATGATGGGTGTAAATCATGTAAATTTCAGTAAACGAGATGCAGGAAGTGTATTTCTACCAACAGCCTCTTGAGCACCTCCTGACCCATCACAGACAACAGTTACCTGCATTTGGGCGATGCGCTCCCCCCCTGTGGTGGGGATAAGGAGGAGCAGACTGCTGAACTTCAGCAATGGCCCTCCTCTCCTGCTCCCACATCTCCACTTCAGACTCCATGGTCCGAGAGCCCACGTCTGACACGTCGCCCTCGTCGCCCTCCATGCTGTTCCTGTAAGGTCGCCGCTGCCAGTTTTGAATTGCCTGCTTACGAAGCCCCCAGTTTCTGGATCCGCACCCCGGGGAATGCTCGTAACCCCCCTCACCCATCCGGCACTGCATGTGATAGTACTGCGCCTCAGGACACTCCTCCATGGGGTGCATCTCGACGCTGTCACTGTCGTAACCTCCAGAACCCTGTGAGACGGACTTCATTCTTCCCGAGGCTCTACAGCAAAACAGAAGAGGTTCAATGATAAAAAAACTTTATTTTTTATCTTTTGAAGTTTCCAATCCCTCATAACTAGTTTCATAATTACATAAGTATCACAAAAACATCATTGTGAAATGAAAGAAAAAGGTAATGCGTAGACTTTCTCATAGAGTAATGAAGGAGAGTTATCACTAGTTTGTAAAAGGTGAAGCTCCAGATGAAAGCCGGACTAAAGAAACCTCATCCTCCAGCTAACACATCTCAGCACAGAACAAATGGTGTAAAATTGACAGATTGTGGCCTGCGGGTTCTGTGGAGGACTGGTTCTTACAGAGGCAGTCGCCGTCGAGTTGCCATGGCAACCAGTGAAAACCCGCTGAAGACATATTCCTCTAATGTTTGAAAAACCTCCATCTGTAGCACTAACAGATTCCTTCATGCTCTCATTTTCAGATAATTAGGTAGGGGACTTTGTAAATCCTGTACCTTAAAGTTATTCTGATCTTTGGCCTGACTGAACATGTAACACCACCTAATTACACGAAGAAATCAAAAGCCTTTCTGGATTTAATGCATATCAGCCAGCACCTTTCATGCCATGTACAGCCAAAGATTATTTCCTGAGAGTTACACTGAAATCTGTTCAGTAGTTTATGAGATATACAGTAGATAGATGGCAGTGATGGAATAAGATGCATTGACTTGGGCTCCCGCTGATATTCTTGCTGCCTTTAAGTAGAACGATCTGTTCAACACTAAACTTGCGTATACAGGAAGTCCTCGACTTACGGCGCCCCCGACCTATGGCAACTCGGACTTACGAACGAGCCCCGTTGAAAGAATGACATTGAGATACGGCACAAAATACGGGACTTACGAACGAACCACGTTGAAAAGTATGTAATCGAGCTACGGTATACTAGATGCGAGACTTACGAACGAGCCCTGTTAAAAGTATGGAGTCGAGCTACGACATACTAGATGCAGGACTTACGAACGAGCCCCGTTCAATGTATGGAATCGAGCTACGGCATAAGTGCGTCATTAGGGCACGGTGGGGGAGGGGATTACCTTGGCGTTGTGTTGTGTGTTCACGCATGACTGTGGGAAACTACAGCTAGCGGGAGGAGGGGGGATGGGGCGGCCGGCGGAAGTATACACAGCCGTACTGTACCTGGTGAAACAAAAGGCGGCGGAGGGATACCTACAGGTACTACGGTAGTATTTAAAGGGACGCACCATTCCGACCCGCGTGGTTGAGTTTCGGCGAGTGAAGAAGACGTACGTACAGAGAATTAGCTTTATCGTTAGCAATAGCTTTATCAAGTTAGCGTTAGCTGTTACAGTATCGAGAGAACTTTGAAAATGGGACCCAAGAGATCCGGAAAGACAGAGGAGGGCAACGCGGGTGCGGGTAAGAAACCCAGGAAAACAATAACGCTGGAGACCAAGCTTAAAATTATAAAATTGGCAGATCAGGACATGACACCGAGCATGATTGGACAGAAGCTAGACTTAGCGCATTCCACAGTGGGAACGATTACGAAGGACAGAGAGAGGATTTTACAACATGTGCGTGATTCGGCTCCCATGAGGTCCACCATAATAACGAAGCAGAGGACAGGTTTGATTGTGGAGATGGAGAGGTTGCTGGTGCTATTTCTGGAAGGCTGTTCTCAAAGGCGTGTGCCCGTGAGTTTGTCTGTGATCAGGGAGAAAGTGTGCATGATCTATCTGAGGCTGCAAGAAGAAGCGAGGAGTCAGGGAGGTGCAAGGGAGGAGGGGGGTGCACAGAGTGATTCTGGAGAAGGCACGTCAGCACAGAGCGATCCTGGAGAAGGCACATCGGGGGAGGGGTGGGGAGAGGGGGGCAGTAGACCAGAGCAGTTCAACGCCTCCAAAGGTTGGTTTCAGCGCTTCAAAGAGAGATCCAACTTCCACAACCTTAAGATACAGGGTGAGCATTTAATTTCTCATTTTTTATTTTTTTATAGGTAGTCCCCGACTTACGATTTTTTTTTTCATTTTTCCTTTTATTACAGTGTTACAACAGCTCAACCGTGTCATGTTTGTGTGCATTTAAACAGGTGAGGCCGCCAGTGCTGACCACGAGGCAGCTGAGGCCTCCCCTGACACACTGGCTGAGATCATCAGGCGCGGTGGGTACACTGTCCAGCAGGTGTTTAATGTCGATGAGACAGGGCTGTTCTGGAAGCGTTTGCCCGACCGTACCTACATTAGCAGGGACAAACAAACAGCACCAGGTCACAAGGTTGGCAAGGAGCGTTTGACGTTGCTGTTTGGAGGGAATGCTTCTGGGGATTGTAAACTGAAGCCTGAAGTGTATCAATTTGAGAACCCCAGAGCCTTCAAAAACATTAATAAAAAACTGTTGCCAGTCTATTGGACCGCAAATCGGAAGGCCTGGGTGACACTGGCTGTGTTCTCAAATTGGTTCACCAAACACTTTGTACCAGATGTCCGGTGACTATGCAAAGCCAAAAGCATTCCCTTTAAAGTCCTGCTGGTGTTGGACAACGCTCCAGGGCACCCTCCTGATCTCACCAACTTGAACACGCATGTGAAGGTGGTGTACCTGCCGTCGAACACCACGTCTCTGATCCAGCCAATGGACCAGGGGGTCATCAGTACGTTCAAGGCGTACTACCTCCAGAGGGTAATCCGTGATGCTTTGGAGGCAACAGACAACTCTCCAGAAGTCACCCTGAAAGACTTCCTGAAGAAGTACAACATCTACGATGCTGTGGAGAACATTTGTCACTCCTGGGGACGGGTGACGCCGAACAACTTGTGCGACGTGTGAAAGAAGCTATGTCCACAGCTTGTTGAGGAGTCACACAATTCCCTGGAAGTGGCCAGTTTCATCGAGGACGTTTTACAGATGGGCAGGTCACTGCAGCTCGAGATGGATGAGGACGTTGTCCAACAGCTGCTGGGTGAAGCAGGACAGGAGTTTTCCCCGGATGACCTGATGCAGCTGAACAGGCACGTCCCGGATAAGGAAGAGGAGCAGGTCACCCCCATCCCTCCGACCAAGATCTTCACCAGGCAGGAGTTGGCGAAGGCCTTTAAAGACCTCCACAGCTGCCTGGCTAGGATTGAGGCGCAGGATGCTGATGGGAAGAGGTTCGCCAGGGTCTCTCAAGCTGTCCTGGATGACATGGCGTGTTACCAGCAGATCCTGGATGAAAAAAAGCAGGAGCAGGTGCAGAGCAGCATGCTGCGATTTGTCACAAAGGTCTCTGCACCACCTCTAGGATCAGCTGGTGCACCAGAAGAAACACCAGCCAGTCCTGCTGCAGCAAGCCAGGAGGAGTCTATGGACAGCTCACCCTCTCCCCAGTAAAAGACGCCTCCTCCCACGCCCTCCCTCCAGGTAATGAAATGTTATTTTGATTTTTGATTTTTCTGAGTTGTGTCATGTTACACACAGTAACTTCATCTGTTAATCAATTTGTATCTGCTTATGTTCACAGCCTGCTGCTCCTCCTCCTCCCCCTCCTCTCCACTAGCTCCACCATCCCATCACTGACCTGCCCACCTCCACTGACCTGCACAGCATCCAAAGAAAGGTATAGCAAAGGCATGTTAAATTTTGTCCTTTATTTTTTTGTTTTATGTTATAGCTACATCTACTGTAATCATCACCTCTCTCGACAGCCTCCAAAGCGTCACGGCCCCATGTCCATCCACACATCTGTACCACACCACACAGGTAAGGACAAGATGCTTTTCTCTGTGTTTTCATTTCTGCAGATGTTGACATGTGTGTGGGTTTCAACAGAACCAACCTGCTGCTCTCGCCTCAAGGACCAGCCTCCTCTAGCTCCTCCATCTCCACACATCTGCACCACACCACACAGGTAAGGAGAAGATGTTCTTCTCTGTGTTTTAATTTTTGCAGATGTTGACGTGTGTTTGGGTTTCAACAGAACAAACCTGCTGCTCTCGCCTCATGGACCAGCCCTGTATCATCTGCTCTGTCCACCTGCCTGGCTCTAGCTTCTCTCCGTCCACACATCTGTACCACACCACACAGGTAAGGAGAAGATGTTCTTCTCTGTGTTTTAATTTCTGCAGATGTTAACGTGTGTTTGGGTTTCAACAGAACAAACCTGCTGCTCTCGCCTCATGGACCAGCCTCCTCTAGCTCTTCCATCACCACACATCTGCACCACACCACACAGTAAAGGAAAAGATGTTCTTCTCTGTGTTTTAATTTCTTCAGATGTTAACGTGTGTTTGGGTTTCAACAGAACAAACCTGTTGCTCTCGCCTCATGGACCAGCCCTGTATCCTCTGCTCTGTCCACCTGCCTGGCTCTAGCTTCTCTCCATCCACACATCTGCACCACACCATACAGGTAAGGGGAAGATGTTCTTCTCTGTATTTTAATTTCAGCAGATGTCAACGTGTGTGTGGGTTTCAACAGAACAAACCAGCTGCTCTCACCTCATGGACCAGCCCTGTATCATCTGCTCTGTCCACCTGCCTGGCTCTAGCTTCTCTCCGTCCACACATCTGTACCACACCACACAGGTAAGGAGAATATGTTCTTCTCTGTGTTTTAATTTCTGCAGATGTTAACATGTGTTTGGGTTTCAACAGAACAAACCTGTTGCTCTCGCCTCATGGACCAGCCCTGTATCATCTGCTCTGTCCACCTGCCTGGCCTTAGCTTCTCTCCGTCCACACATCTGCACCACACCACACAGGTAAGGCGAATATGTTCTTCTCTGTGTTTTAATTTCTGCAGATGTTAACGTGTGTTTGGTTTTCAACAGAACAAACCTGCTGCTCTTGTCTCATGGACCAGCCCTGTATCCTCTGCTCTGTCCACCTGCCTGGGTCTAGCTTCTCTCCATCCACACATCTGCACCACACCATACAGGTAAGGGGAAGATGTTCTTCTTGGTGTTTTAATTTCTGCATATGTCAACGTGTTTGGGTTTCAACAGAACCAGCCTGCTGCTCTCGCCTCATGGACAGGCCTGTGTCCTCTGCTGTCTTCTCCTGACTGCTGCCTCCTGCCTGCTGCCTAGCTCTCTCCATCAATCACCTGTGTGTCAACACCTACAATGAGTAGAAGCTGTTTTCTGTCAGTGTTTTATGTTTTTATTGCTGTTGTAACTGCAGCTGTTCATGTTTGTGTGCCTTTCAACACAGAACACGTGCTCAGACTGACCTCATGGACAGACCTGTGTCCTCTGCTGTCTTCTCCTGACTGCTACCTCCTGCCTGCTGCCTAGCTCTCTCCATCAATCACCTGTGTGTCAACATCTTGTGCCTAACATGCATCCACATCAATGACTGCTGCCAAAAAAAACACACACACCTGGCCTGATAGACAGACCTGTTCACATCAGGACCACACACCTGAACTGTACTCACATCTGGATTCCCATGTATCCATCATTCATGGTTGAGCAATGGCTAAGCAGTTCCATCTGATCCAGGTTTGAACTTGAGAATCACATAATACAGCCTGTCTACCTCCACTTCAATCAAAGTAAGGGAAATTTATTTTCTATGCTGTTTTTGTGCTGCTTCTAGCTTTTTAAAGTTCCTGGACTGTACACTAAAGCACTGGTTTTTCATACATGATGGTTGCAACATTTTTCTGATGGATGTCAATTGTTGCTTATGGTTGAGAACTGCTGGTGGTTGAGAACTGTTTATGATTGACGTCAATTGCTGCTGATGGTTGAGAACTGTTATGATGGATGTCAATAGCTGATGATGGTTGAGAACTGTTTATGATGGATGTCAATTGCTGCTGATGGTTGAGAACTGTTTATGATGGGTGTCAATAGCTACTGATGGTTGAGAACTGTTTATGATGGATGTCAATTGCTGCTGATGGTTGAGAACTGTTTATGATGGATGTCAATTGCTGCTGATGGTTGAGAACTTTTTATGATGGATGTCAATTGCTGCTGATGGTTGAGAACTGTTTATGATGGATGTGCTTTGCTAATGATGGTTGAAAACTGTTTATGATGGATGTCAATTGCTGCTGATGGTTGGGAACTGTTTAGGAAGAGGAAGAGATTTTTATTTTCTATGCTTTTTCTGTGCTGAAAAATACATTACTGTACCTTTTAAAAGTTCCTGGACTGGACTGTACACTAAGGCACTTTGTTTTTATACATGTACAGTACATTACAGTAGTTTTTTAAATTACAGTATTGAATGTGCTTTGCTGAATAGCACTGTTTAACATTATAGTACAGTACTGTACATGCTGTACAGGTACTGTATGTGTCTATGGATTAATTTGTGGTGTAATGTGTTAGCTAAGTGTTTGTAAATAAAGTTTTGTGCATGTTTATGGACCAGTATGTACGCTTGTTCGGTCTCATGCCGATAAACGGGTGTGCGGCGCTGCGTTAGCGTTATGGCCATGACTTACAGCAAAAATCCGGACTTACGAACGACACGTGTTTTTGGTCCCCGACCTACGGCAAAATCGACCTACGAATGGTCCTTAGGCCCGGAACTCGTTCGTAAGTCAGGGACTCCCTGTATATGTGTGTGTGTATATATATATATATATA
>JBBPBX010004434.1:0-35685 GCA_038048925.1 Garcialebias charrua | reverse complement strand
CTTAAAAAAATAAATAAATAAATAAATAAATAAAACAAGTGATAAAATCAAGTAAAATCAATAATACTATCAACCAAGATCAAAGATAAAATCATGCGGGGGCAGAATAGGCTTGCTTAAAAAGAAAAGTCTTTAAACCGCTTTTAAAGTCAACCAGTGACTGTGGAGCTCTCAGGCAGTCAGGAAGGGAGTTCCATAGGCGGGGGGCAGCCACACAGAATGCCCTGTCTCCCATGGTCCTTAATTTGGTTCGTGGAATGTGAAGTAGATTACTGTTCTGTGATCCTGCTCCTTCCTGTTATTTTGACCAATAGAAGTGGAGCTGACCCAAGAAGCTCTGCCCACCTTATTTACATCATGAGACAGAAATACATAAGATGAAGTAAAAACGGGTGACAGAGAAGTGTAAAAACACATGGAAATAAAAAGACTTTTGGGGGAATAAATATAAAATAAATAAATATTTACAATATAAATATTGGGAGGCACAAATGCAGATACAAGTAAAAAGGAACACAAAAATATGTTTTTAAAAACAGTATGTAAAGTTTATTGGAACAAAGCATAAAAATAAATATGAAGGTAAATTAAATTATAAAACATGAGGTAAAGTTCTCCTTTTTTTAATTTAATTGATGCATTTCAAGTGTATTTATTGGTCATTTTATATACAGTATTTTGGCTTTTACTTCTAATTATGTCAGTTGGGGTTCTTCATTAATTGTTACCTGCATGATTTGAATTTATTTTACAATCTCTGATGTCCATATCCTCTGACCTAGGCCTCACTGAATTCTCTAATACTTGACTAAATGTGTTGAGAGCCTCCAGCTGACTACATGCACACGTAAGTTATGACAATTTCTTATGTTTGTTTGTTTTTGTTTTATTATATTCTTGTTTTTTGGTATTGCCTGGTTATAATAACACATTACCTTTAAATATCCAAAGAAATTTTATAAAAAGAAAAAGTTGTTACAATCTCAAAGGGACAGAGATATTCATCAAACCACAATTCAGAACCAGCTTAAAGGGACGGTCTACCTCAATTCAGGGAGTTCGATTGTGGAATGCTCTGGAGAGTGATGTTAAAAATGAAAAATCAATGTATACATTTAAGAAAAAGGTCAAAAAGGACTTGCTCAAAAACTATATATGATGTAACCTTCCGTGTTTGTGTATTACACTTGTGTATTACACTTATGTTGTACTTGTGATGTAGCTTAGTGCGTTTGTGTATTACAGTTAGAAAAATTAAGTAGAGTTATTCATTTTGTGAAGCAGTTTGTGTATTACAGTTAGAAAATTAAGTAGAAATATTCATTTTTGTGATGTATTTTGTGTATTACAGTTAGGAAAATTAAGTAGAATTATTCATTTTGTGAACATCTTGATGTTGTGCCATCTTTTAGTTTGTGTATTACAGTTAGAAAAATTAAATAGAATTATTCATTTTATGATCTAGATTGTGTATTACAGTTAGGAAAATTAAGTAGGAAAAAAAATAATAAAAAAATAGGAAAATTAAGTAAAAAAAATAAAAAAAAAAAAAAAAATTAAGTGTGATGTAGTTTGTGTATTAGTTAGAAAAATTAAGTAGAATTATTCATTTTGTGATGTAGTTTATGTATCACAGTTAGAAAATTAAGTAGAATTATGGGTGATGTAGTTGTGTATTACAGTTAGAAAAATTAAGTAGAATTAAAATGATCTAGTTTATGTATTACAGTTAGGAAAATTAAGTAGAATTATTCATCTTGTGATGTAGTTTGTGTATCAGTCAGAAAAATTAAGTAGAATTATTCATTTTGTGATCTAGTTTATGTATTACAGTTAGGAAAATTAAGTAGAATTATTCATTTTGTGATGTAGTTTGTGTATTACAGTTAGAAAAATAAGTAGAATTATTCATTCTGTGATGTTGCTTGAAGGTTATCATTGGTTGAACAAACTGTGAAATAAGGGGCAGATATAATAAGATTTCATCTTCTTTCTGCTCCCTTCATTTTATCCTACTTGTATTCTTGTATCTGATGAAACTGTCTTGTATTGTTCTTTTAAAATGAATGAATAAACATCAATCAATCAATCAATCAATCAATCAATCAATCAATCAATCAATCAATCAATCTCCTTTGTCTTCTTCACATTCATGTGAAGATTATTCTTTTTGCACCAGCTCTCCAGGTGTTCCACCTCCTGTCTGTAGCTGGACTCATCATTGTTTGTGATGCATCCCACCACCGCTGTATCATCTGCAAACTTAACAATATGACAGCCTGGAAGTGTGGCTGTACAATCATATGTGAGCAGAGTGAACAGAAGGGGGCTCAGCACACATCCTTGAGGAGAGCCAGTGCTGAGGGTTATGGTGGAGGAGGAGAAGTTTTGTATCTTCACGGACTGTGGTCTGTCAGACAGGACTGTCGCCGAGCGGAACGAAGGTGGAGGAAGGACAAGCTGCAGGTGTCCCTTCAAATTTTTAAAGACTGTTGGCGCAATTATCAAGACACAGTTAAAGCAGCCAAAAAGGACTATTTTTCTAACTTGATCTCATCACACAGCCACAATCCACGTGTCCTTTTTAATACTATTGACTCTTTTCTTAACTCTCCACAGACACCTGGTTTTGATGCATCCACTCAGTTGTGCAATAATTTTATGCAGTTTTTTATTGATAAGGTTACCTCTATAAGGGCTTCTATCTTACGCCCAAACTCTGACCCCTCTGTGTGTGTTCCCTGCTCTGCTGCCTTCAATCAGTTTGAGCCGGTGACTGTGTCATTTTTAGAGGACATGGTCACTCAGATTAAACCTTCTGGTTCTCCATGTGATGCTCTTCAACCACACTTTTTTAAAGAGGTTTTCCCTTGTTTTAAACACTTGGTTCTTAACCTTTTTAACAGTAGTCTGTTATCTGGAGCAGTCCCTGCCAATTTTAAACATGCGGTTGTTGAGCCCCTGTTAAAAAAACCCTGTCTTGATCCCACTGTGTTGGGGAATTTTAGGCCCATCTCTAAGCTTCCCCTCCTGTCAAAAATCTTGGAAAAAATTGTTTATGCTCAGTTAAAATCCTTCTTGGATGCACATAACATCATGGATGTGTTCCAGTCTGGATTTAAAACTCTCCATAGCACAGAGTCAGCTTTGTTGAGAGTTTTTAATGACATCCTCCTGGCATGTGACTCGGGCGATCATGTGATCCTTGTGTTGCTGGATTTAACTGCTGCGTTCGACACAGTGGACCACAGCATTTTACTATCACGCCTACAGCACCAAGTAGGCATTGGTGGGACTGCTCTGGAGTGGTTGGGGTCCTATTTGGCTGACAGAACATTTTCTGTAAAACTTGCTGGGTTTGAATCATTTTCTGCTCCTTTGTCATGTGGCGTACCTCAGGGATCAATTTTAGGGCCATTGCTTTTTTCTTTATATCTGCTTCCTCTAGGATCGATTTTTAGAAAACACGGCATATCATTTCACTGCTACGCTGATGATTGCCAAATCTATGTGCCTTTGAAGCGGGTTGATGCCTGGTCCATTAAACCTCTTTTATCGTGTCTCGAGGATCTTAAAGCTTGGATGGCCCTAAACTTCCTGCATTTTAATGAAAAAAAGACTGAGGTACTTGTTTTTGGACCTAGTGGAGCTTGTTCGAGCCCTCCAGTTGATTTAGACCCCCTGACAATTTATGTAAAATCTACCATTACAAACCTTGGTTTTAAGATGGACAGTGATTTTAAGCTCGAGAGTCAAATAAGGGCCACTGTAAAATCTGGTTTTTATCACCTGAGAAAAATAGCAAAGGTAAAATCTATTCTCTCACGGCAACAGTTAGAAACAGTAATTCATGCCTTCATTTCATCACGGCTGGATTACTGTAATTCTCTTTATCTTGGAGTCAGCCAGTCCTCACTTGCACGTCTGCAGCTGGTGCAAAATGCTGCTGCACGTCTTTTAACCGGAACACGTAAAAGAGAGCACATCACACCTGTCCTGGCTTCTCTCCACTGGCTGCCCGTGTATTTTAGAGTTCATTTTAAAATTCTCTTGTTTGTTTTTAAGGTTTTAAACAACCTTGCCCCCCCTTATTTGGCAGAGCTTCTACACCATTACACTCCATCCCGGTCACTCAGGTCTGCTGACCAGCTGCTCCTGGTCATTCCACGGAGTAAGAGGAAGCTTCGAGGAGACAGGGCCTTCTCTGTTGGTGGCCCCGAGTTATGGAATGCTCTGCCTTTACACATTCGACAAGCTCCCTCACTGTCCATTTTTAAAACACGTTTAAAAACGCATCTATACTCATTGGCCTTCAACCCAACTGAGACTTGATTTTACTTCATGTTTATTGATTTTATCTGTTTATCTTGTCGTTTTATTGTATTTTAAAGTGAAATTTTAGTTCACTGTGTATTAGTTTGGTGGTCAGCGCTTTGTTTCAGCTGTGGCTGTGTTAAAGCGCTTTACAAATAAAGTTGATGATGATGATGATGTCTGTTAAGAAGTCTAGTACCCAGTTACAAATGGAGGGGCTTAGTCCAAGTGTAGATAGTTTGTCTATCAGAGTTTGGGGGATCATGGTGTTGAAGGCAGATGTGAAGTCCACGAAGAGCAGACGCACGTATGAGTCCTTCTGATCCAGGTGGGTGAGAGCAGTGTGGACCACGGAAGAAATGGCGTCCTCTGTTGATCGGTTCTCGCGGTATGCATATTGATGAGGGTCCTCGTTGATGTTGACGGTTGCCTTGATGTGGGACATGACCAGTTTCTCAAAACATTTAGCGACTACCGGGGTGAGGGCCACTGGTCTATAGTCATTCAGACCAGTCACTGTGGAGCTCTTTGGGACTGGGATGATGGTCGCGGTCTTCAGGCAGGTGGGAACTGACTCCAGTGCAAGTGAGGTGGTGAAGATGTCAGCCAGCACCTCACAGAGCTGGTCCGCACATTCCTTCAGAACTTTCCCTGGGATGTTGTCTGGTCCGGTTGCTTTATGAGGATTAATCCTTCTGAGACTGCCTCTCACTTCTGCTGCGGTCACTCTGAGATGCTCTTCATCTGGTGATGAGGTGAGTCTGGTGCTAGCTGGTCTGTTTGGATCATCAAAACGTGCATAAAACTTATTGAGGGCATCAGGCAGAGATGGGTCCCTGGGGCATTGTTTGTTCTTGCCTTTGTAATCTGTTATGCATTTAATACCCTTCCACATGCTCCGTGGGTCTTGTGAGGTGAACTGTCCCTCGATCCTCTGTGCATACGTGGCCTTGGCCTTCTTAATGCCTTCCTCCAGTTCTTTCCTGCTCTTTCTCAGCTCCTCTGTATCTCCGGACTTGAATGCAGTGTCCCTGGCTGCTAGCAAGGCGCGAACTTCTTTATTTAACCAGGGTTTTCGGTTCGGGTAAGATTTAACATATTTTTTTATGGATACATTTTCAGAGCATGTACTGATGTAGCCCAGGACTGAGGAAGCATAGAGTTCCAGGTCAACTGAGCTCCCTTCAGTAGCTGCTTCTCTGAAAACAGACCAGTTTGTCTTCTCAAAACAGTCTCTCAGCATGGAGGTGCTGCCTTGAGCCAGACTCTTATCTCTCTTTGTTCCGGCTTGGAGCGCCTGAGTGGGGGGAGCTGTCTTGGGGCCAGGATCAAAGAGCAGTGATCGGAAGCTCCGAGCGCTGGGCGTGTCTTCGCCGTGTACGCCCCCTTTACATTAGTGTAGACTTGGTCAAGCGTTTTATCTCCTCTTGTTGCTGTGAAAACGTGCTTATTGAAGGCTGGGAGGGAGACTTGAAGGTCCACGTGATTGACGTCTCCACAAACAATGAAGAGCCCCTCAGGATATTTACACTGCAGCGAGGTGAGTAAGTCATGAATTTCTCCCTGGGCGTCATTAGCATTAGCATCAGGGGCTATATAGATAGCGCTGATTAGAATTACAGAATGATCGCGGGGAAGATAATGCGGCCGGCACCTTTGATACTATTTCTATGTTAACATGGGATTCTTGACCTACCATTGTGTATCTGTTCCTTGTTCCTGTTTCTCTCAAACCCACCTGGTCGAAGCAGCTTGTCCTGAGCCTGGTTCTGTTAAAGGTTTCTTCCTCATGAGGGAGTTTTTCCCTTTCCACTGTCTCCTTCGTACTTGCTCAAGATGAGAGTTCTGTGATGGAGTTAAATAAATCAGTCTGCTCCTCAGATAGGGCTGGGCCATATCATATCGTTACCGGTAATACCGGTATAAAAAGCTTGCCCGGGCAAAAACCTTATATCATGATATGCTAATTTCATGACGTAATACGTCAGGGCGCCCCGCCCCTTAACACCCGAGCACTTTATTAACAACTGCGCACCTCCCCTCCACCAGTCTACTGGTGTAAAACGCTAATTAGTTACTGCTAAAATGTTAAAAACAACGCGCGCGTCTCAACTTCTCTCCCCCCTGCTCTGCAGCCTGCACAGACAGCTGTCCCCTCCTCCCCCGCCCTGCTCCGCACCGCGCAGCTCGGTGCTGCATGTCTCGCTGCGCGTCCCCGCTGAACTGTGTTAAAACACGCGCGGCTCCACAGTCCGTCCACATCAGACACAGATCAGTTAAAAAAACGTTCTGCATGAACAGATGAAGCTGAAACATGAACAAGTTTCAGCAGGGTCAGCTGATCAACTTGTAGAAGTTACAGCTCATTTAAAGGAGCTGTATGTAACATTTTTTATAAACATATTTCTTCACTCTGCCACATCTCCTGACAGACTGATGTTAGCCAGGTAATCTCTGAAAAAAATATATACTTTAAAAATGATCTGTTATTTAGATTGAAAAAGTCTGCACAAAATATAGATTAAAAAACCACCACAAAAACTAAAGTGCAGGTGTAGTTTTACTTGGAGACTAAATACTTTACTAAATAAAGTAATTTCAGTAAAATTACCCCTTGTTGTTTTTTAAAATTTTATATAATACTGCAAAGCAACATGTTAAGTTAATTTTGTCAAATAAATACATTTGATTTTTTTTTGGGTTATATCACGAAATTTATCGTTATCGTGATAATACTCTGAAATATCACGATATAATTTTTGAGCCATATCGCCCACCCCTATCCTCAGATAAATAATGCTAAATTATTATTTTTATATATGAATGTTTCTGTTCAGTGCCCTGAGATTACTTCTGTTGTGACTTGGCGCAGTATAAATAAACTGAATTGAATTGAAAATAAAGACACGGTCCCAGTCTAAAAAATGTGGAACAAGATGGCTAAAGTTAGCTATCTTGTTTACCGCTAAGGACAGTGTCTTTAGCAATACCATAAGCCAATGCTTTATGAATGTCGCGCCACCTCTCACTGTAAGACTTAAGGCTGGTTTATACTTCTTGTTGCACGTCTTTTACCCTCCGTTGAGTGAAAAAAAGTTGCGCAACTTCCGTCTGCACTCCCACTGCGATCCCCCGGTGACAGCTGTCTTGTACATTGCCCCCAGTCAGCACTGCGAGACGCGGAGGATGCGGCCCGGAGCGTGTGATTGGTTCAAAGTTTGTGGGCGTTTTTTGTTTGGATGTCAATATTGTATATGGTGTATCAGCCCGCTACCCGTTACTCTTCCAGAAGCCGGTTTTTGTTTTTGCTTTGACATGGATAGTTTTGAAGAGAAACTCGCTGAGGCGGTCCGGAGCGGGGATCCTGGCGGGACCAATCCAGTTCCTCCGTTATACCTGTCTTTGCAGTGGCTGGACACATACATTAAACACCGGGGGACGACTACAAACATTACAACAGCCGACATAACGGACTCACAAATCGAGGTAATGGAGCCTATCATTATATTAAATCCGTTTGTCCTGATAAAACATGCAGTGGGAGTGCGCGTGACGTATGCAGTGGGAGGGAAGAGGGAGGGATTACTATAATGTATCCCCCACGTCTTTTCCAAGTATAAACACTCAATGCGGTCGGTGACACACACTCAATTACGTCATCGCTGGGCTGCAGCCGCACGTCTTGCATGAAGTATAAACAAAGCTTTAAAAATCTGTGTAGTTTTTTTTTTTTTTTTCCTGCCTGTCTGCGCCACCAACTTCCTGCGGCCCCTCCTTCTATCTAGCTGAATACAAACAGCCCTGCTTCACGCACGTTTACTAACGTCATGAAGGTGGTGCATCTGAAGAGGATTATTATTTAATATATGTAAATAGTTTATTTTTTAGACATTTATTTTTAACGTTGGTGTTTTGAATAGCAGAGAATATAGAAATACATGTACATGTACTATCAATTCAGGTCTATAACAGTTCAGGCGCAGACAAACGTAAAAGTGTTTATTGTGGTGCAGAATTAATTTTATTGTCCTATGTGTAGAAAGGGGGAGGAGTTGAAAAGTTCGATAGCCACAGAGATGAAGGACTTCCTGTGTTGTTCTGTGGAGCACCTGCAGGGGGTGTGACGTGTTGTTTAGGATCTGGAGCAGTTTCCTCAACATCCTCTGCTCAGACACCTCTGTCAAAGACTGCAGGTCCACTCCCAGAACTGAACCAGCTCTCTGGATGAGTTTATTGAGTCTTGTTGGCATCAGCTTTCTTCACCCTGCTGTCCTAGCACACCACAACGTAGAAGAAGATGCTGGAGACCACGAGTGGTAAAACATCTGCAGCATGGTCCTGCAGAGACCACAGAGTGATAAAACATCTGTAACATGGTCCTGCAGATGTTAAAAGACCTGTGTCTCCTCAGAAGAAAAAGGCAACTCTGCTCTTTCTTGTAGAGGGCGTTGGTGTTAGCTGTCCAGTCCAGTTTATTGTCTAGGTGGACCCAGAAGGTACTTGTAACAATCCACAGTGTCCACCTTAGTACCCTTGTTGATGATAAGGTTGGAGGGGGAGTGTGTGTGTGGGTGGGGTGGGGCGGTGGGGTCTGGTCTTCTTCCTGTAGTCCACCTGCAGCTCTTTAGTTTTTCCAACGTTGAGTTGCAGGTGGTTCTGTCCACCTAGAGGTGTCGTTTCTTCGCCCGAGCCCGACCCTACCCGAGCCCTACCCGACTTCGGGTCGGGTAGGGCCATATTTTTGCGTTTGATTGGCGGGCCGGGTCGGGCTCGGGCTTTGATGTGGTTTTTTTTAATCATACAGCACAAACAAAACTAAATAAAAATGCACACAATATAAAATTGTTTTAATCTGCTTGTAAAGAATATAAGGCAGTAAGTTTATTGATGAGGAAATAATTAATAGAGTGAATTTAGATGGTGAAAACCGCAGCGCAGCCACTAAATTGCGCAACTCAGCGCGCGCCTGGACAGCGTCTCCCCCGACATGCTGGACTTTTTAGTGACATTTCTCGAACCATTTTACCGTGCACAGAGAGAACTGGAGGGTGACAAATATCCCACCAACCTGGTTTGTCTCTGTCTGGAATGAGAAACTGAAGCAACACTGCCAGTCCTCACACACAGACTCTCCGCAGCAGGTGTTTCTGCGCCGCAGACATGCAGAAGTGCTGGAGCGCAAAATTATTATCCACGACTTGCACAGAGTTGCATTATTTCTGTGGCCTAACTTTAACAAGCTCAAAATTATGTCACCAGCTGACGTGCGTCAGGTGCACGCTCACGTCCGCACACTGCTCTCATCTGCGGCGGAACAAGTTGCCGCACCTGAACTTCCTGAAGCTTCAACATCAAAAGTCACCGCGAGCAGCGCGCTCACACCTCCTCCATCAAAACACAGAAGAACAACATCAAGTTCTTTTGCTGAGTGGGAGAACGCAGTAAAAGCTTAATAAATAAACGTAGTGTTTTTTTTTTTTTTTTTTTTAATCGGGTAGGGTCGGGTCGGGCGGTGATTTCTAGGAAATCAGCGGGCTCCCTCGGGCTTGGGTAATTAAACTAAGGGCTCGGGTAGGGTAGGGCCGTGGATTTCCGGCCCGATGACAGCTCTATGTCCACCACACCTCTGTATTCAGCTTCCTGGTCACCAGTGATGCAGCTACAATGGTAGCGTCATCCAGAACTTCTGCAGATGGCAGGATTGTGAGTTGTACCTGAGGTCCGAGGTGTAGAGGGTGAACAGAAACTGTGAGAGGATCGTACCCTGAGGAACCCCTGTACTAGGGCTGGGCGATATGGACAAAAATTCATATCTCGATATTGTTGTGATATATCGCGATATACGATATATACAGTATCTTGATATAATTTTCTTTCCATAAAAGAATAACAAAAATATATTTCTGAGTCAAAGCTTTGTCCCAGTTGTCACACAGCAACATTTATTAACAAACAGCTGTAACTCTACAAAATAAATGTCTAAAAAATGAACTATTCTATATACATTACTTTATTTTTTAGACATTATTTTTCAGACATTTATTTACACCTATTACGGTAAATAATAGTCCTCATCAGCTGAGGGCAGCTGTGGCTGAGAGGTTAGAGCAGTCTCCTCCAATGGGAGAGCTGAGAGTTCAATTCCACCAGCAGTCACGTGCTGAAGTGTTCCTGGGCAGTGGGCAACACTGAACTCCTCATTGCCTCTGATGTGCGTCCCATCAGTGTATGAATGTGATAAAGTACTGATTATTCTTTGTACTGTACAGATCTAGTAGAGTGCTGTACGAACGGGTAAATGAGGACACAGATTGTGTTTTAAAGAGCTTTGAGTGTCTTGATAAGATAGAAAGTTGCTTTCACTTTAGTCAGTGTGTTTGTGAACTGCAGTAGTGAGCCTCCACTCAGAAACGTGAACCGAGAGGCGGAGACATTATTAAATCAGCAGTTTTTCATATCGCTAAAGACACGGTCAGGCTCACTTTACCGCAGTGTCTCAGCTGTGGAAGAAGACGGCTAAAGCGTTAGCCATCTTGTTAGCCGCTTGTTAGTGATATGATAAACTGCTGATTTATTATTGTCTCCACCTCTCTCTGCTCCTCTCATAAAGCTCTGTGGGTGCACGCACGGCTAAATGAGCTCAGACCCGTGGTTTGAAGCAGCAGGCTGTAAAAACACTTGGTTCTGCTGTTTCACGGTTCATGCTCCACTCCGCTGTTTAAATGGTGAAAAAGATTCGTAGTTACAACTAGGGCTGGACGATATGGCCAAAATTTTTATCACGATATAGTTCTTAATTTCGGTCGATAACGATATAATTCGATATCGATATAAACAATATAAAAGCCTAAAAAAAACTATAAACTATACAAATAAATTAATGTTCACCTTGTATTTGTATTTAGCCTCCAAAAAGATGGAAATCACCATCAAATAAACATAAACTTCTCAACCCAATAATTCTCAGTTGGGTCATCTGGACAGTTTATTTTTTTATAGAAACGTTTCACCCTCCATCCAGTTTCTATTAAAAAAGAAACTGTCCAGATGACCCAACTGAGAATTATTGGATTTGGTACCTGGATTATTGAGCATGAACTTTCTTGCCATAAAATTCTCAACTGTGTCAATATTAATAGTTTTAACTTTAAACATCTTTAAAATTTACAGCATTGAAATTTATAGTTAATTAAATAAAACTTTTGGGTGTTGTTATTTATAAGAAGCTGACATAAAAATCTCATGGAAATTACTTAAAGAATAAAAATAACAAAATCAATTGCATTACTGTATAAAGTAAAATAGTTTTTGAATGACAAAGTTTTGAATATATTGTATAATGTAATGATTGTTCCATATTTAATCTGTTGTATTGAAGTTTGGGGAAAAGCATGTAAAACTATTACAAACCCTGTTTTTATTTTATAAAAAAGAGCTATAAGAATTATTAGTAGGAAGTGCTATGGTCACCCAACAAATATTTCATCAGTTTAAATTATTAAAATTTTATGATTTGGTTGAACATAGTATTTTACAAGTCATGTATAAAACTAAAAAAAAAATTACCCCCCAAATATTAAATTAAAATTTGTTTAAAGTTATTAAACCCTGAAGGGAATGTAAATGTTTGTAAAACCTCCATTTAGGACTAGTTTGAAGGAGCTGAGTTGTAAATCAGGAAACAGGATTGTGTTGACTTGATATCACCATAAACATTTCTAAAACTATTGTTTTAAAATATGATTAAATCAAAGTTGTTGGGAAGGTGTGGTGCAGGTGAAGTGAAGGTTGTTGTTTGTTTGTAATTATTTTGTATTTTTTAAACAAGGGGCAGATATTAAAACACTATTTTCGTCTTTCTTCTGATGAATTTGTTTTATTTTGAATAAAAAAAACATGCAGCGCTGCTGGGGCTGTTTGTTTACGTTGTAGTTTCAGGGACACGTTGGCTCAAACTGTATTGTTCTTCATCTTCTGTTCGAGTGGAAACTCTTCAGATTAAACAAGTTGGATGTTCCCACCGCTAGTTAGAACGACTCCGTCACGTTTTGAAAAATAAACAAACCGAGTAAGACTCGCTGCAGATGAGACCTGCAGTTTAACAAAACCGAACTACGTCCACACCGACGAATTAGTCTTTCCTCTCATCAGTGATGTCGTCTGCTTTCTCTTCGCTTGTGAAACTTTGTTCAGTCACATTCTGACGGTCATGAGCACTCGTTTGACTCGTTTTGAAGCGAAAACTTAACGCGCTTTGGAGACTAGCTTAGCTTTTAGCCTGCTACCGCTAACGCCTGCTGCTGGACTGAGCGCTGCGTAACAACGACGTCACCACGCACGTTTTGTGTCACAGCTTTTTCTGTCCGGGCGGGTTGTTGAAGCAGCCGCTCCAACCCGAACAGAAACAGAAAAACGTCAATGAAACGTTGTAAAATCCTATCGAAATATCGAAAATATGCTTAAACTTCATATCATCGTTATTGAATAAAAGTATATCGCGATATTTATCGTTATTGAATTATCGTCCAGCACTAGTTACAACCTTTCGTAGGGATTATTTTCAGCATCGTCTACAAAAATATTTTTTCTGCCCTCCATCTGACAATTTAAATCCAAACTCAGAAAGAACATTGTTTTTCCCCCTCAGCAGCTAGCGGCTCTCTTCATATCTGCCGTGTTTACTTGTGCTGAAAGGCTCCGCCCTCCTGCAGGCAGGAAGGAGGGGCTGGGTCTGTGTTCAGTGAAGGAGAAGAAGGAGGGGGGCGAGTGGGAGCCCGCGCGACAGCAGGAGGATTCTCGATATAAACGATATAGCCATTTTAACCATCTTACATTAAAAATCTTGCGATACATCGAGTATATTCGATAACATCACCCACCCCTAGTTCAAAGAACCAAAAATTTGTGGGATGAAGTGGCTTTGACCGTGGGTGTGGACGTTGCGGCTTGTAAAGCGAAATGGAAGTACCTCAGGGACAGATTTGGAGGGCGAGGAAAAAGATGAAGGGAAAAAGTCTAGATGGTGCCAGTGGAGGTGTCCCAGCGATTTTTCATATAATGTCCTGGCTGGACAGCTTCATAAAATGCCGAGACACAGAGACCAATGTGCCTGCAGTGAGTATTTGTTATTTTTAAGCTACTTAAGGTAATCATTTAATTAGCTAGCCAAAAGTCATCACACTTCATAAAACTAAATAAAATTGAACTACTTCATCATAAATTAATTAATTCAGTTGTAATTAAAATGTTTCCATGAACATTTAATCGCTCTACATTGTGTACATGATAGGACTTCAGTTGTGGGTCCGGTGGTGTCCATTCACCTGCCTGCTCCAGCAACAGCAGCTCCAACCAATGGTCACCTTCTCCATCAAGCTCCTCTTCCAGCAATATCTCATTGGCACCTTCTGTTCAATCAGCTTGCTCCAGTGAGTTTTCTGCCCCACCTGCCCCAAGGCAGTCATCTGCACCAGGCACCAGCACACCAAGTGCTACAAAGCAAGGAAGAAAGAGGCGATGGAGGGATGAAGCTGAAAATGTTTTAATGGAGAGGCTGGAGGCCATTGATCAACAGAGATTGGAGAGAGATGATGAGGACACACATTTTGGCTTAACAATAGCTGACGTGATCAGAGAAATTCCTTCAGAATACAAATCACATGCACAATTTCGCTTATACGAGTTTGCATATAATCTGGAACAAGATTATGCACATCGGCAAACATACACCTTGGAGCCACTGTAACAATGTGTTATACATTGTCATAAGCCTATGACCTGTACAGGTAGTGGGTTCCTATTCCATGATTTAAAACGTGTTTTTATTTTTATTTTTTAGAAGTGTTATTTTTTAGAAGTGTTATTTTTTAAAAGTGTTTTTTTCAGAAGTTTTATTAAAGATCAATTTACTCAAAAATGTGTATTGTGTGTTGTTATGGTGCACATTGGAATTAAGCTGTAGATAAATGAAATTTCCCCCATATAAATATGTACAGTACTGTACTGTATATGTTATTTGTTTTAAAATCACAAAGTAATTTACTTAAATGCAAATGTTCATTATTGTACAAACAAAATGATGAATAGATAAATTTTGTTATCAATTTATTGATGGGTTTCAATCATTCAACCTTTATTTAGTCAGGTAAATCTCATTGAGTCTCGTGGACTAATTTACAAGAGAGACCTGCTACGAACTAAAGAATGATGAACAGCAATGGTAGAATTTCCTTAAACAATAAACAATAGACAAACATAAAAGAGAAATACAGATTTTTCTTTAAACAAAGTATCAAAACTAGCAAAACACAAGGTAGATCACTACCTCATCACTCAATCAATCAACAACCTTCCTCTTCTTATTGTGGCTTGTTGCCAGGGCACAACACCATGTGGTGATGAGAAGAAGTCCCGTAGGTTGTTCCTCACTACATAGGCTGTTTTTCCAGCATTCCTTGTGCCACTTGTTCTTCTTAATGAAGTCTCCAGATCGTTTCCTGCAACCTGCCTTCATTCTTCTATACGGATAGGAAACGAGAAAATAAATTGTTATAGTGGGTGTGGGGTGTGTTGTGCTGTACAGATGAGCTACGGTATAAACTGTACGTATACCGTACTTGTGTGAGCGTGTGCGTAATTACCTGGTAAGATGTCTCCTGATGGCGTGTCAGTGTCCACATACTGTAGTTTGTGGGGATGTACTGCCTGCAGTCGTCATTGTACCCCAGCCAGTTGTGTATCGCCACACATGCTTTTACCACATGGACTGTTTTGGATGGATTATATTCCATCGGGCGGCTGAAGATCCTCCATCTGGATGACAAGATGCCAAAGGTGTTCTCGATTGTTCTCCGAGCCCTGCTGTGACGGTAGTTGTAAACTAGATGCATTCCTTCCAGATTTGAGCCTGTGCATGATGGAATATCAAAAGTTTCACTAATAATGCAATTTGGTTTATTTATTTGGCACCTGCTCAAAAGAAAGTTGTCTCAAAGTACTTTACGGAATCATTCATATACATAGAAAAGCCATTTCATAAAGTTATCTAAAAAAGTTTAGCAACAAAACATCAAAGTGTCATAACAGCCATTATAATAGAAGTAGTAATGATAACTGTATTTGTTCCCAAAGGTGAATACAGACTACCGTATTTTCCTGACTATAGGTCGCACCGGAATATAGGTCGCATTGTCCATTTCTTGCCCCCAAAATTTGGAAAAATCCATATACGGGTCGCTCCGGAATATAGGTCGCACCTACATCACCATCGACATAACGCGTCATCCAGCTTTAAGAAGATTAACACTTAAAAACAATTTGTTTGATAAAAATTATAGCAAACATGTGTCTGAGCTGAACTTTTACTTATACTTCCGGCACTCGGCAAGGCAGGTCGCATATCTTTCTGCTCTTCCCTCCCTAAGTTTTTCCTACTCCCTGCTTGCTTTTCGTCTCGTCTGCGACCCTTCAGCGCTCACTCGAACCAATATGGAATTAATAAATTGGGCTGTTTCTTCAATGGATAAGATTTTTTCCACGAAGCGGACCGTGCCAGGAGAAGCTGTCTGTCCCTCCGACACACACGCGGCTGGATACGTGATGGACTCGTGGGGTCAGTGGCAGCCCATGTGTCTGACCGTCTTAAGTGTCGAAGACGTGGAGGATTTGTGGATTATTGGATTATTGGTAGCAACTGCTCTGTTTTTTGGCGTGAGCGGAGTTGTTTGTTACTGGAAGCTGAGGGAGGCTTCGGCAGCTATCAGCGCGCTGTCGGCACTACCTGATCAGCAAAATTCTCTGAACCGGGCCGTGAGCTCCTCATCCCAGCTGTTGTATGAGCTCAATCGCTCGCTTGGAGCAGTGGTGGACCACCGCGCACCTGCTGTCCGTTTTGGGACTTGTTTACAGCCACCCCGGATCAATCAAGGGACAGATGGGAGTTCATGAAGCTGAGCAGAGCGGAACCACATATTTGGATTTCTTTCGGCCATGAAACAGCACCACAGACTTGAAGGCGGCAGTGGAAAAGAACACTGTGGTCTATTGGATAACAAACAAGAACATTATCTGGCTTCTGCACATGTCCTTGAAAAGTAGGCTGTGGGAAGCCATTCTCCTGGAGTGTGGAGCTGAAGAGTCCCCCTCCCCCTCCCCAGAGATTTCTGTGAAGCCTCAGATAACACCCAGCTGCACATCTGCTGAACTCTGTGTTTGTCTGAAATTACTCACAGACTCTATCTCCTTGCCTGCCGTCTCTCCATTTGTTATTGTAACTAAATGTGCTTTTGATATGGTTTTTACTGGATCACGCGGTGTCTTGAAGACAAAATGTGATTCATCTTTTTTTAATATCAATGCTGTGAAACCCCGTGTCTTTGCCTGTTTTCCTGCTTTTGACCTTCATCTGGGGACAGATTGGGACTGGCCGCGCTATGAGCATATCATGTGTTGATAAACATATCATGTGTTGATAAACATGTCATGTGCTTTGTTGAGCTGCAGCTTGTTTGCACTCATTCTCTCTCCTGGATGTCTGTAACTACATATTTACGCTGTATTGATGAAAATTGATGCAATGTTAATAAACCTTCTTGATTCTTGATTCTTGAAAACTTTTCCTTAATAAATGAACGTAATTGTGAAAGGAGCTGGATTAAAAAATTTGTTTCGCTACGTCTGATGAAACAATACGTGCACGCTTAGCACCAGACATGCAGTAGCAGCGAACAGACCTGCATGTACCGGTATTTTAATTTTAGCAGGATAAACACCTAAAAATATATATTTGTTAGCTGAATAGATCAAAAGTCAAAGTCAAAGTCAACTTTATTGTCAGATCTGCAATATGTACTGTACAGGACATACACAGGACCGAAATTGCGTTTCTCTCAGTCCCTCGGTGCAACAGTAAACATCTAAACATTGAAACACTGAAACATATAATAATAGACATAAGCATAAAATAGTAAAACTAACACTGTCCTGAGTTTTTTGCATAGTGGTATAAGAGTATGAAAATTTACACCAACTCTAAAACTAAAACATTAAACATTTAATGAACATAATACTGTCCTGAGTTTTTGCATACTAGTATAAAAAAAGAGTATAAAAAGTATAACTAAAATAAACTAAAGGTTTCTAGCATTGACATTTGCAAAGTGGCAAAGCAGCGTATGAGTTAATGTACACAGTATATGTATGAGGTAGTAGTTGATGTTGTTATAGAGGCAAAAAGTGGCATATGCAGTAAGGCACATTGGGCATCCCTAAATAAGACCGTTCAGAGCACACTGTATATGTATCAGCAGTGGTGTAGATATTAGAGTAGTGTAAATGTAAACAGTAGTAATTACATGTAAGCAGTAGTAATAAAAGTAAACAGTATTAATAAATGTAAACAGAGAATGTAAACAGTATTATGATTATAGGCAGTGATGTAATACAAACATTAGTGCAAGTATGAGAAGTAGTGCAAACTGTATGAGCACATGACCGAGAGTTTAGTGAATAACCCGTTTGATGACACAGAGTCCAGTGTTAAAATCTTTGTGTTGTGTGGTAATGTGTGAGAAAGTTTTAGTGTTAAGGCAGTTCAAATGGGAGGGGGGGCAGAGCAGGCAGAGTGTTTAGCATCCTGACTGCCTGATGAACAGAGCTGTCTCTCAGTCTGCTGGTTCGAGCCTGGAGACTCCTCAGTCTCCTCCCTGATGGCAGCAGTCTGAAGCAGCTGTGTAGTGGGTGTGTGGGATCACCTGCCATGCAGTGGGCTTTCCGAGTGAGGCGTTTGCTGTGTAAGTCCTGCAGTGAGGGCAAGGAGGTGCCCACGATCTTCTCAGCTGCTCTCACAATGCGCTGGAGGCTCTTGCGGCAGGATGCAGTACATGCACCAAACCACACAGTGATGCAGCTGGTCAGGACACTTTCTATGGCACCTCTGTAGAAGGTGCTCATGATGGGGGTTGAAGCTCCAGCCCTTTTCAGCTTGCGGAGAAAGTAGAGACGCTGGTGAGCCTTCTTTGCCAGTGCTGCAGTGTTCCTGCTCCAGGACAGGTCCTTTGAGACGTGCACTCCCAGGAACTTGGTGCTGTCTACTCTCTCCACTGCGGTGCTGTTGATGGTCAGAGGGGCATGTTGGGCATCCTTCTTCCTGAAGTCCACAACAATCTCCTTTGTCTTCTCCACGTTGAGAGTGAGATTGTTGTGTCCGCACCACAAGGCCAGGCGGCTCACCTCGTTCCTGTAGTCCGTCTCATCGTTGTTGCTGATGAGACCCACCACTGTTGTGTCGTCCGCAAACTTGATGAAGTGGTTGGAGCTGTACGATGGTGTGCAGTCGTGTGTTAGCAGGGTGAATAGAAGGGGGCTCAGCACACATCCTTGTGGGGCCCCTGTGTTCAATGTGATGGTGCTAGATGTGTTACTCCCGACCCGCACTGTCTGTGGTCTCCCGGTCAGGAAGTCTAGCAGCCAGTTACACATTGAGGTGTTCAGCCCCAGACTGTCCAGTTTAAGGATGAGCTGTTGGGGGATGATGGTGTTAAATGCCGAGCTGAAGTCGATGAACAACATTCTAACATAGGAGTCCTTCGTGTCCAGATGTGTGAGAGCTGTGTGAAGGGCAGAGGAGATGGCATCGTCGGTTGAGCGATTAGGTCGGTATGCAAATTGGAAGGGATCCAGGGAGTCAGGGAGGACAGATGTGATGCTTTTCATGACTAGCCGTTCAAAGCACTTCATCAGGATGGGGGTGAGTGCTACTGGGCGATAGTCATTGAGGCATGCGGGCGTTGCCTTCTTTGGGACAGGGATGATGGTGGTGGCTTGTTATATGTTGTTGTGTCTCAGTTTAATTTTTGTTAATAAATGATTACAAATCAGCTTATTTTAGAACGTAAATAACACGTAGCGCGCACCCATACAGAGCATTTCCGCTTTTCAGCGCAAGCTGAATTTCATTAAAATTTAACTACAGAAACGCCTAAAAATATATTTGTTAGCTGAATATATATGTTATTGTGCCTCAGTTTAATTTTTGTTAATAAATGATTACAAATCAGCTTATTTTAGAACGTAAATAACACGAAGCGCGCACCCATACAGAGCATTTCCGCTTTTCAGTGCGAGCTGAATTTCATTAAAATTTAACTACAGAAACGGCTAAAAAATATTTGTTAGCTGAAGTGTCTCAGTTTAATTTTTGTTAATAAATGATTACAAATCAGCTTATTTTAGAACGTAAATAACACGAAGACATTATTGGAAGAGTGTGTCTCTGTTTAACTTTTGTTAAGAAATGCACTTTGACAGTTACAACCACATAAATAAAGCAGCTTTAAAATTACTACCGGTAGAGTTGGGGTGTGGTCGTGAGATGGAGTAGTCGTGCTTGCCAGTGCTTTGGTTAAAACTTAATTTTTAGCACCACCAAGCCCTCTATATTTACTTTTTTTTGCCTACTATCACACATACAACTTCCATCAAAGATTTCTTTTCAAGATTTTTAATTAAAAATGTCTCAAAAGTCGACAAAATCGAGCAAGAAGGATGACGCTGGCCTGACCCTTGAGGCAATTACGTCGCTGCTTGAGGAGCACCGCGCAGCGCTGTCAGCTGAGTTCAAACAAACTTTCAGTCAGCTGGATGTCAAACTGGACCAGACCCGGCTCGCAATGGAGGAACACGGACAGCGTGTCTCATCACTAGAACTTGTCACTAATGACCTGAGCCAACGCCTGACGGAGGTGGAAAACACCTGTTCGACTCTTCAGGAGGACAACGCCAGACTAAAGTCTAAACTAGCGGATTTAGAAAGTAGAAGCAGACGGCAGAACATTCGTAAGTCTAAACTAGCGGATTTAGAAAGTAGAAACAGACGGCAGAACATTCGTATTCTGGGCCTACCGGAGTCTATTGAGAGCGGACGCCCCACAGACTTCTTCTCCAACCTGCTGTGCGACATCTACGGGCGTGACACTCTTCCATCTCCACCTGAACTGGACCGGGCTCATCGAACCCTCGCCCCAAAACCCCCTCGGACCAGCGGCCGCGCCCGGTTATCCTGCGAGTGCACCGGGCCCAGGTGAAGGAGCTCCTCATCCCGGAGGCTCAACACAGAGGTAAACTTGAATACCGGGGGAAACCGGTGCGGATCGTGGAGGATTACACCCCTGAAGTCCTTAACCAGCGCGTGGAGTATAAGGAAGTGATGGCTGCGCTGTACTCTCTGGGTTTAAAACCTGCTCTGCTTTTTCCTGCTCGATTCCGTGTGACTTTACCTGATGGACACAGAAGGTGGCTTGGCTCTGTGGAGGAGGCGCAGAAGTTCATGGACACCTTTCCTTAGGCTTCATAGCGCAAGTAATATTTAACTTTTCTTTTGACTGATGAGCAAAGCGCTGTTTCCGCACTGGCTTTGTTTATGTTTACACTAAACTTTAAAAAAAAGTTTACACTAAACTTTTGTTTACTTGAGGTGACAAACAGATGAGCAGGACTCTGCCCATACTCTGATTATCTGACTATTTAATTTTCAGTGCCTTAAAAGAGTGCAGCTTTTTGGTTTTGTATTTAGGCACATAAATAATTGAAGCATTCATGTATAAAAATGTGTGAAATATTTACAGTAATGTTTCACTGTATTCTCTTGACCTACTAACATTTTCCCTCTTCTTGTTTACCTGTTGACTATTTAAATCTAACTTTATGTTCGTATGTGTGTGTGTGATTACATATACATCTATAATTTTTTGGCCTTGCATACTTTAAAACAGTTTTGTGAGGTACCCTGATGCATGCTCAATAATCCAGGTAGCAAAATCTAAAAAAGCTAAGTCTGGTCCTCTGGACATTAAAAAAAAAAAATTGTAGAAATGTTTCGTCTTTCGTCCGAAATACTTCCTCAGTCTGAGCTGCTGTATTCAGCTCAGTCTTATAAATAGCACCCTCTCACAGTGGATTGACCAGTTGGCTGAGGACAGCTCCATGATCCCTCACCTTATCCACAAAGACCATGGTGTTTTGTATGTGGTGTTCTGAGCTGCCAACTAAAGGGATGAGTACAGATGCCAGATATTTGGAAACATTGTAAGTGATGGAGTTAATCATGCTACTAATTGGTCTTAAAGGTACACCTTGTTTGTGGATTTTGGGTAAACCATACAGACTAGGCGTGGCTTCCCCTGGGTATAGTCTGTGGTACAGAATATGGTCAATAGCCTTGTCCTGCTCCAAAATTTTCAGGCAGTCTATCTTCTTCTTGTAACCACTTCCTGGGTCACTTTTCAGCGGTTCATAAGTGGATAAGTCACTAAGGAGTGACGTAACTTTCTCATGAGTCTTTCTGGTTCAAAATCACTGTGCACCTTCCTTTGTCTGTTGGGAGAATTATGATGTTTTTGTCCTTGCTAAGAGTGGTGAGTGCATCCCTCTCTACTGATGTTGGAAGGTGGTAGTTTGGCATTACTGGAGCAGGCTGAAACTTTAATTCTGAGTTGTTCTGCTTCAAATTCTTTAATTTTGTTGTTACGGATGGCTGACTCAGTGGCTGTGATCATCTCCACCAGAGGAATTCTACTTGGTGCAACTGCAAAGTTTAGTCCCCTGGCAAGAATCTCTGTCTCTGGTTGGGTGAGCTGTCTGTCAGATAAATTCTTCACCCACTTTTCTGTCTTCCTGGCATGTAACTGTGTACCGGAGTGTTGTCTTATACTGAATGTGTTGTTATTGGAATTGTGATGGTGTTGACGAGTTATTAGTAAGTTAAACTTGTTTTGTTGGCGAGTCTTGGATTTGACATGCTAGGCTAGGCGTGCCTGATCTGTACAGTCCATCACTTGCTGAAGTGTGGTCTGATCTAGGCACATTGTTAGTTTTTGTTTAATGTGCTCTTCTTTGGCCTTCAAGGCCTCAATAGTAAAATTGGTCTGTCTCACCCATTCATTCAGCAGCTACGTCTGTGCCTTCTGAAGGATCTTGCTTGCTCGGTGCCCGCTGTCCGAATATTTCAGTTCCAGGCTCTTGGGAATTATGCCACTTTTTCTGCATCTGAGGTTGACTAGCAAGTGGTTCCTGTAGGACTGCCCTCTTCCTTGCTGTTTTCTCAAACTTTCTAACACGTTTGAGGCAATCCTTGCCCAAGTGGTTCAAAATACTGTACTTTTCGCTGTATAAGTCGTAGTTTTTTTACTAATTTGCATGTCCTGCGACTTATACGGCGAAGCAATGTATTTATGGATTTTTCCCCATATTTTTAGACCCATTTTTGGTTCAGATATGACCGTTTTTCATTTAGGCAAAAGGTGGTGCAGTACCACTTTTGTCCGCTAGGTGAAACTTCCAGAGAGTCCACCGACCGTTTCCAGTTCATGTGTCCGAAAAAAGCCTCCTCTGCTCGGACTGACTCTGTTGTTGCCCGGCCTCCTGGTCTGGAGGTAACTACTGTTAGCTCTGTGTTTGTTAGTTGTTTGTTAGCAAGATAAGTCAAGAACCACTCGGCGGATTTTTCTGAAACTTACAGAATGTAATCACTGTATGGACATTTACAAGTGACTAGCTTTATGAGATGTTTGAGATTAAAAAAAATCAATCTTTTAGCTTTGTTGTTAGCAGTTAGCTACAGTAAACGGATACTACGGTATTTAGATAAATAGCTCATAAACCACTCGGTGGATATTTTTTCTGCTTGCAGAGTGTAATGATATGGGTTTCATTTACAAACTGTTGACCTGTATGAGACATTTGATATAAAATAAAAAATTTTATTTGTTTTTTTAGAGACTAACTCGTGTTGTGTTGGCTTCGATTTATTTCCGTGTATATTTTAATTAATAGCTCATAAACAACTCGTCGGACATTTCTTCAGCTTACAGAGTGTAATTATATGGGTTTCATTTACAAACTGTTGACCTGCATGAGACATTTGAGATCAAATTCATTTTTTTTGGTGTTTTTTTAGAGACGGAACCGTGTAGTGTTAGCTTTGATTTATTTCTATGTACATTTTTATTAATAGCTCATAAACCACTCGTCTGATATTTTTTCAGCTTACAGAGTGCAATTATATGGGTTTCATTTTCAAACTGTTGACCTGCATGAGACATTTGAGATAAAATTCGATTTATTTGTAATTTATTTTCGCAGTGCATGCGACCGTTTGGAAGACGTCAAACCGAAACAATTTAAATCCAGCAGATTTGACCATTTCGTGAATTTATTAAGGAACGGTTAAGCTCAGGAACCCTTGTGCTATAATGTCAGCTATAATTTTTAGCAAACAAATAATTGTTTTTACCGTGTTAATCTTCTTAAAAGCCTTGCTGTGCGCTCCTGTGGCAGACATTTGCAGCAGAGCTACGGTAAACACTCAGTCGGACCACATTTCCGGGTTGTCAGCGGTGACGCGTAACATACGCGACGCGTCAGCGGTGACGCATAATAGATGCAACTTATACGGCGAAGCGACGTATTTATGGATTGTTTCAAATTATTGCCAATAATTGGACAAAGCGACTTATACGGCGAAGCGACTTATACGGCGAAGCGACTTATACGGCGAAAAGTACGGTACCCTGATGCATGCTCAATAATCCAGGTAGAAAAATCTAAAAAAGCTAAGTCTGGTCCTTTGGACATACAAAAAACAAAACAAAACAAAAAATTGTAGAAACAATTCGTCTTTCCTCCAAAATACTTCTTCAGTCTGAGGAGCTGTATTCAACTCGGTCTTAGGGCCAGTTTACACGGCGCGTATTTTGAGTGTAACCGCTACTTTCTCTTTGCGACTTTGCTTATCGCCTACACGACGCTGCTGGCCCCCCTCTTTGACTCCGATACTTTTCTGATCCTGCTCTCAAGGTGGAAGTTTTTCGCTGACCCCCCGTTGATAATGTAAACATCTCCCGTGGAGCTTTTGTGTCAACCACATGCGCGCAGCCCGCATGCGCGGACAGTCTAGGGCAGGCTGACATTTCACGTGTCACGCTGCAAAATATAACAGTTTAACAATAATAAACAGTATTTATGTTGGCGTGGGAGATGTAAATTTATCTGAACTACAGTATCTATCTGGACTCGTTACATTTTTTAAACAGTGCGTAACGTGCTGTGAAAATGAAGACACCAGGTTTATTTTTTATTTATTTATTTATTCAGCACCACAAAGTTTACAACACAAACACTGAGAATTAAACTGAACACACTATTAAAACACGTGAACCGAACTGTAACTACGTTAATGAACTGGACTCTTGCTGTGTGTTCATCTGGACCCATCAGAACCGCCGAACCGTCTGCCTGTTTGTTGGAACGATAGCTTCTCCACCTGGCAGAAATAAATAAATAAATAAATAAAAACTCTGTTGTTGTGTGATCAAAGTAAACACAAGCAAACATTATATTAAGAACGTTGATTTACCTGCTGTAAGTCAGCTGTTTATCACGGAGGAAAGTCAGACCTCATCGTCACTCGGTTCTGGTCCACAGTCCACTCAGCGTCTGGTGTGCAGCTTGTTAGATGAAGAGAGTCCCGCTTGGTGTCAAATCTGTCGACTCTTATCCAAAATCCAGCTTTAACTTATTGTTAACTTGTTGTTAGCTCAACTTTTAGCACAAAAGAAAGTAGCAGACTGCCAGCAGAGTGAGGCAGCACGCATGCGCAGTGGGTGAAGGTTCAGCAGCACGCATGCGCAGTGGGTGTAAGGGGGGGGCATGAGGGAGGGGGGAGATTCGAGCAGATCCGTGTCAGATCCGTGTCAACGCAAAACTTTTAAACTAATTAACATGCCCATAAGTTCTGTTTCCCCCACACAGTGTCCGTGTAAACAGGGCCTTATAAATAGCACCTTCTCATAGTGGATCAGCAAGTTTGCTGCTGACAGACAAAACTAGCTGCTTACATGATTAAGGAAGACCATCAGCCTAACGATGGATCGTTAGCACCCTGATGGTTGTTTGCTTTTCACAGAGGGCTGAGTGATACTAGCAATAACAACATTGTAAGAGGGGGACAGTTGAACCCGGAGGCCTCCACCCCTGTTTAATGATGGACGGTTTCTTTTCACAAAGATGGGCTCCTTTACTCCTCTCTCAAACGTTGGTTACGTATTGTAACACCAGATTCTATGAAGGCTGCCGCCCTTTAAGCCACGCCCTAGTGGGTTTTACCCTACGCTTCGCGCCAATCACTGAAGACTTCTAGTCCACGCCCACCTGCCTTGGGCCCCGCCTCGGTTTGCTATTTATTCTGCTGCTGACCAAGAATCGACTCCCTAAAAATTTTCACGCCATATCTCTAAGAAGATTTCTTTCTACGATCGATTCCCTTAAGAAATGCACAAGATGCAAACCTGGCTTCATGCTGAAGGCCGACAAGCATCTTGCCTGCGAGATGTGCCTTGGACTGGAACATGCACAGCAGGCAATGGTCCAGCACCCGGAGTGTCTCGCCTGCCAGCTCCTGTCTGCGGAGGAGAAGGAGCGCTGGTTCGATCTCCTTGACCGGACGGCAACGGAGACTCAGCCGATAGTGGTTGCAACATGACGGTCCCTGAAGGCATCACACAGGCGTCTTCGACGCCGCTCCTGGCTGGACCTTTCGCTGCGAGGCAGGTGAACCAGGCGCAGATGATCTGGCCGTGCTTCCCGGACATCCTCTCCTTGCTGCAGGCAGAAAGACAAGAACCACTAAAAATGAGAGCTCCTGTCTCAGCTTTTGTTCCGGTGACGAAGGTCCAAGGGCTGACGGACCAGACCTTTCCTCCGGTCCCGCCGCTGGAGCAGAGCTTGTCTGCGGTTTTTGGACTAAAAGCCGCAAAGCATGTGGGGAAGCCCGTCACACCACCCGCACCTGCAGATCAGTTTGCCACGAAAATGCAGGACCGTATCCACAAGTGTGCTTCGCAAGTTGGTGCAGCTGCAAACAACATTGCGCTCCTGGCGCTCTGAGTCGAGCGGGAGCCGACGCACGAGAAGGCTGGAGCAGCTCTCGACGCGATCACCAACCTGTGTGGGGCACTGGCGACCTGTTCTGCACGGATCACAGCGTGGGCCACGCTGCTGCAAAGGCAAGTCTGGCTCAAACTGTCCCTTTCCATCACGGAGGAAATCAAACGTCAGCTTTTGGAGGGGCCGATCTCGACGCAGGGTCTATTCGGTGAATACTACCAGGCCGTGTTCGAGAAGCTGCGCTCATCCACAGACGCGTTCGATTAGGTGAAGAAGCACGCGGCATCACCTCGGGCAGACCCTCGTGCCGCACACGGACCGGTGCGACCTAGGGAGCAGAGCAAGGCATACCGCAGCGTGCAGAGGTTCTCATCCTCGACACAGACCTTCGCTATGCCGCAGACCCCAGCTCCGTCCAGAGGACACCCGGGCCACTATTACCAGCGGGCCGGGAGCTCCAGAGGCAGGGGTCGCCAGCAGACCTCATGGGCCAGCCAGCACCAGGGTGCAAAGAGAGACATGTTCAAAAAATGATGCTGTGAAGGGGATGTGTTTAACAGTTTTTTGAGTTCTGAAAATAAAGTTTCTGTCTTTGAAAACAGTGTTTGTTATTCAGACATGCTGGTTGCCTCTTTCCCGAGGTCCGTGAACACATCTCCAGGTTCGTGCACTGCTAACAAAGAAAATTCTTTCACACAAAGCCGAGCTACGAGTGGTTTTGATGTTCCCCCGGTAACCACTCCAGCCCCGCCTCCCCACATGCAGACGGGGGCATGTGTACGTGACTGCCTGCAGGCACACAGCGATGCACTGCACAGTCATGTCAGACAAACATCTGCACTTGTTAACACAGTTAATTGTCATGAGCCTGGTCTGGACACATTGGTTCCAACCAAGACATTTCTGTCTTTTCAACATCGAGTCAAGCCACAGGTAATGTCTCTGACCCATCTCAAAAAAGACGTTTCTCATGCACACATGATTCAAACGTGTGTCAGTGCTGCACCCGTGAGTTGGCGTGCAGTAAACGTCCCTTTTCAGACCGGCCTCCCTTGAGCCAACGCGGACTCTGTCCACTTGGCGGCGGTAGAGGCCAGATTATGTCTCCTCAGGCAGCAGAACAAGATGGCTGCCCCTTTGACAGATCACAGAGCGATTTGGCTGCAAACTTGCTCTCTGAACAAATGGTTACGGCGTCTGGTTCGCGACGGTTACACTCTGCAGTTTGCAATGACGCCACCCAGGTTCAACGGAGTTTTGGAGACGAAACTCTTCTTTCTTGCACAGGGGGCGGCGCTAAGATTGGAACTACAGGAACTTTTGGCGAAACACGTCATTTCCGGAGTTCCTCCGGACGACGAAATGAACGGGTTTTATTCAAAATATTTCCTAGTTCCCAAGAAATCAGGGGGTCTCGGGCCGATTTTAGATTGAAAAACGACTACATTATGAAACGTCCTTTTCATATGTTAACGTTGAAGCGCGTTCTCGAGAACGTGACGACAGGGGATTGGATGGTACTAATCGATCTCAGAGACGCTTACTTCCATATTCCGATTGTCCCAAAACATAGGAAGTTCCTCAGGTTTGCCTTTCAGGGAACCTGTTACGAGTTCAATCGCCTACCTTTCGGGTATGCGCTTACGCCGCAGACTTTTACGAAGGTCATCAAAGCAGCGCTACAACCGCTACGTTCGAGGGACTTCCGGATCATGTATTGCATCGACGATCTGTTGCTCCTGTCTGGATCCAAGATGGAGGCAGCGACACAGACGGAGATTCTGGTGAGTCATCTGACCAGTTTAGGCTTCGCCATAAATTGGGAGAAAAGCTTTGTTTCACCAGCTCAACAGATACTTTTTCTGGGTGTCAACTTATGCTCAATAAAAATGAAAGCGGTCCTGTCGAAGCAGAGACAAGAGTCGCTGACGTCACTCCTTCACCGCGTCCAGCCACACACTACGGTGTCGGCGATCACAATTATGCGGCTGTTAGGAATGATGGCTGCCGGCCACACGGTGGTTAAACTAGGTTTATTGAACATGCGGAAGTTGCAGAGGTGGTTTATTTGTCAGAAAATAGACCCTGTACACCACAAGAGGCGCCAGCTCACGGTCCCCCCGTCTGTGAGGACGGACCTGGTGTTCTGGGGGAATCCCAGGACTCTGTCAGAGGGGGTTCCCTTGGGCAAAGTGACGTCACGGAGGGCGGTCTTTACCGATGCGTCTCTTTCCGGTTGGGAGGGACATGTCAGTCTCGGACTGTGGGAGGGACGTGGCCTCCTGGCACGTCTCTCCACATAAACGTGTTGGAGTTGTTAACAGTACACAAAGTTCTGAAACACTTTGTGCATATGCTCCATCATCAGGATGTCCTCGTGCACACGGACAACATGACAGCTGCAGCTTACATAAACCGCGAGGGCGGGGTTCGCTCAGCCCAGCTGTTGAAAACAGCCAGGGAGCTGCTTTGCTGGGCTCACGTTCACCTCAGATCACTGAGGGCTATTTACATCCCAGGTGTGCTAAACAGAGGTGCCGACATCATGTCGAGAGGGGGGCCTCTGGACAGAGATTGGACGTTACACCCGGACCGGATGTCTCAAAGTGGACCTGTTTGCGACGCGAGAGAATTCACAGTGCCCCCTATTTTTCTCCCGGAGTCCCCCCAACACCCCCCCGCTAGGGTTGGACGCGTTCGCTCACAAACCGTGGCCAAGGGTGTTGAGTTATGCTTTCCCTCCTGTTCCACTGCTATCAACACTGCTGGAAAGAGTGAGAGAGGAGGGAGTATCAGTCATTCTGATGGCTCCACAGCATGTAAACGCACCATGGTTTCCGGTCCTGCAGCAGCTGACCGACCGCTCCTGGAAACTCCCTTGGAGAGACGATGCTCTACTGCAGGCAGTGTGCGCAATAAGGAGCCCTCCGGTAATAGGCCAGCATCTGTGGGCCTAGATGCTGAACGACAGTGTCTAGAAAACCTTGGTTTCTCTAAAGAGGTCATTGGAACCATTCAGGGCTCACGTGCACAGTCTACAATAGCTGTGTACGCTTCAAAATGGGCGACTTTTCAGCGCTGGTGCATGGAAAGACATCTGGACCCATGCTCATGTCACTTGGGTCCAGTCTTGTCTTTCTTACAACTATTGCTAGACAGAAATTTGGCTTTCAGCACCATTAAAACGTATGCTGCAGCAATTTCTTCATGCCATGAGGGGTGGACTCCCAGAATTTTCAAATGAGCCCTACATCTACCAGAGACTGTCAAATGACAGTTTGAGGTACTTCTACCAGAGACTGTCAAATGACAGTTTGAGTAATTTGCATCCCATTAGGTGTGGCCCCCTTTCCCATGTAAATGCTAAACGGGGGTGATGGGTGATAGTGTGAACAATGTTGATACTCGGATGTAGAAGAAAAACCTTGTATAACCAGTTTATTCCCAAGTGTCCCAAGTATCCTTAGTTCCACATATTCAACTTCTTAAGCCCCCAATATACCTGTTTCTTTTGCCTCACGCCGCTGGACTCGCGTGTGCTGCGCACCGGCAGCCCTTTTATACTCTATGCAAGCGCAGCTCTCTGAGTGCAGCTGCAACCGGGCAGAGCAGGACAAATTGAGGTCGCTGATTGGTCATTTGCTGACACGCGAGGCAGTTTATGAACGCGCGCGCGTAGGCGTAGTAAAATCCGACCTTGGCGCGCTCACGCCCGTGATCAAAGGCTTTTGCCACGGCGCTCCCACGGCGCCGAGCGGCGTGAGGAAAAAGAAACAGGTATATTGGGGCCTTTAGATTGCAACACTACCATTTTGTTTGTTTCCAATGAAAAACTGGTGTGAAACAACTTTATTCAATTTTATTTCACTCAGCGTGTAGCTTGCAGACCTGAATTTCAGATTTACCAAATGTAATGGCACATTGGTATAAAGTCAAATATTTCCTTTAGTGTATCAAATTGTAATGAGTTGACACTGAAACTGAGTTCTTTGTGCTTGACTATCAAACATCCACCACATTCAGCAATGCAAATGTGTTTTGATATTCTGTAAGTGTGATGAGTCTCTTCACTGGAAGAAATGTCTGGCTAACCAAGACCAATACAATCCAGCCTTCAGATAAAAGTGACCATTACAATCCCGACTTCTGATAAAAGTGACCAATACAATCCCGCCTTCACATAAAAGTGAACGATACAATCACGACTTCTGATAAAAGTGACCAATACAATCCCGCCTTCACATAAAAGTGACCAATACAATCCCGCTTTCACATAAAAGTGACCAATACAATCCCGCCTTCACATAAAAGTGACAATACAATCTCGCCTTCACATAAAAGTGACCAATACAATCTCGCCTTCACATAAAAGTGACCAATACAATCCCACTTTCAGATAAAAGTGACCAGTACGATTCTGCCTTCAGATAAAAGTGACCAATACAATCCTGCCTTCAGATAAAAGTGACCAATACAATCCCAACATCTGATAAAAGTGACCAATATAATCCCGCCTTCACATAAAAATGACCAATACAATCTCGCCTTCAGATAAAAGTGACCAATACAATCCTGCCTTCAGATAAAAGTGACCAATACAATCCCGCCTTCAGACAAAAGTGACCAATACAATCCCGATTTCTGATAAAAGTGACCAATACAATCCCGCCTTCACATAAAAGTGACCAATACAATCCCGCCTTCTGATAAAAGTGACCAATACAATCCCGCCTTCACATAAAAGTGACCAATACAATCCCGCCTTCACATAAAAGTGACCAATACAATCCCGACTTCTGATAAAAGTGACCAATACAATCCCGCCTTCACATAAAAGTGACCAATACAATCCCGACTTCTGATAAAAGTGACCAATACAATCCCGCCTTCACATAAAAGTGACCAATACAATCCCGCCTTCACATAAAAGTGACCAATACAATCCCGCCTTCACATAAAAGTGACCAATACAATCCCGCCTTCACATAAAAGTGACCAATACAATCCCGACTTCTGATAAAAGTGACCAATACAATCCCGCCTTCACATAAAAGTGACCAATACAATCCCGCCTTCAGATAAAAGTGACCAATACAATCCCGACTTCTGATAAAAGTGACCAATACAATCCCGCCTTCACATAAAAGTGACCAATACAATCCCGCCTTCAGATAAAAGTGACAAATACAATCCCGCCTTCACATAAAAGTGACCAATACAATCCCGACTTCTGAAAAAAGTGACCAATGCAATCCCGCCTTGACCATGGATAGGTTACAGGTTACAGATGACAGGTGACAGGACTTGCAGTCTTCCCTAGCAACTTCATCTGCCATAGCAACTGATTCTGTAATATGATATGCTAGTAAATGGCCTCATATACATACCAATGGATGTGAAAATGCTAATTCAACTACCATTTGACAGTCCCATGGGAACTATAGGTAATGTTGATCAAATGACAGAGGTTTGGGAGTTCCAGTTAATGATAGAACAGTGTTTAATCATCCCCTAATGAAACATTTTTTGAAGGGTGTGCTCGCCATCTTAGGCCGGTTTCCCGGACCTTCCCAGACAGCAAAAGTTATGTGGGCCGGATCTGGGCCAAATGTATGAAAACATTTGGCCCGCATTTGTAAAATGGATCCGGCCCGGTGTCTTTTTGTCCAACGGGCCAAAACTGGCCCGGATGTGGATTGCGGATCTGGATTGGATCTGGGCCGGAGGTGGGCCAGAAGTGCTACAAAACTACTGCATTCGGCCCAAATGTGGCCCAGATACGGAATCCTTGTTTAGTTTTTAGGCAAATTTGGCCCAGATGCGGCCCAGATGCGGCATCCTCATTTCATTTTTAGGCGGATTTGGCCCAGGTCCGGCCCAGTAGAGTAAGTCGAATCTCAAAACGCGGCCCAGATCTGGTTCAAACCCGCAATACAGATATGTACAACAGGTCTAAATAGAGCACACACAAAATATCCACATAAGTTGTTGCTTAAAAACTGTTTATTCATGAGCAAAACAAATTCAAAAATGTTAAAAAGTTAAAATTGATAACAATGATAACATAACAACCTTAATAATAAAAGAAACTACAATTACCAGAGGTATGCATCATAAATACCATGATCTGCTTCTGTATGACAGTTTCAGTGTCTTTCAGTCATTTTAAGAGTCAGTCACAGCAGAGGAAAGCGACGTCCTCACTCATCTGTGATGAATCTCCAAATGCAGGACTGTCTGTGGCAGAGATTCACCTTAGCACTTTGTGGAAGATGTGAGGTTTCAAAGTCAACTTTTATTGTCAGAACTGCAATATGTACAGGACATAAACAGGATTGAAATTGCATTTCTCTCTCAGTCCCTCGGTGCAAAAGTAACCATTTAAACACTAAAACACTAAAACATTTAATAAACATAAGCATAAAATAGTAAAAGTGTAACACTGTCCTGACAGTTACACCAACACTAAAACACTAAACATTTTGACATAAGCATAAAATGAAATGATAAAAGTGTAATACTGTCCTGAGTTATTGCATAGTAGTATAAAAAGTATATAAAGTGTATCTATAAAATAAACTGAAGGTTCTAGCATTGACATTTGCAAAGAGTGGCAAAGCAGCATATGAGTTAATGTACACAGTATATGTATGAGGTAGTTGATGTTGGTATAGAGGCAAAGTGGCATATGCAGTAAGGCACATTGGGCATCCTTAAATAAGGCTAGTCAGAGAATACTGTATATGTATCAGCAGTAGTGTAGATATAAAAGTAGTGTAAATGTAAACAGTAGTAATAAATGTAAACAGTATTAATGTAAACAGTGAATATAAACAGTAGTATGACTATAGGCAGTAATGTAATACAAACAGTGCAAATATGAGAAGTAGTGCAAACTGAATGAGCACATGACTGAGAGTTTAGTGAATAACCCGTTTGATGACACAGGGACCAGTGTTAAAATCTTTGTGTTGTGTGGTAATGTGTGAGAAAGTTTTTTGTGTTAAGGCAGTTCAAATGGGAGGGGAGGCAGAGCAGGCAGAGTGTTTAGCATCCTTACTGCCTGATGAACAGAGCTGTCTCTCAGTCTGCTGGTTCGAGCCTGGAGACTCCTCAGTCTCCTCCCTGAAGGCAACAGTCTAAAGCAGCTGTGTAGTGGGTGTGTGGGATCACCTGCCATGCAGTGGGCTTTCCGAGTGAGGCGTTTGCTGTGTAAGTCCTGCAGTGAGGGGAAGGAGGTGCCGACGATCTTCTCAGCTGCTCTCATGATGCGCTGGAGGCTCTTGCGGCAGGATGCAGTACATGCACCAAACCACACAGTGATGCAGCTGGTCAGGACACTTTCTATGGCACCTCTGTAGAAGGTGCACATGATGGGGGTTGAAGCTCCAGCCCTTTTCAGCTTGCGGAGAAAGTAGAGACGCTGGTGAGCCTTCTTGGCCAGTGATGCAGTGTTCCTGCTCCAGGACAGGTCCTTTGAGACGTGCACTCCCAGGAACTTGGTGCTGTCCACTCTCTCCACTGCGGTGCTGTTGATGGTCAGAGGGGCATGTTGGGCATCCCTCTTCCTGAAGTCCACGACAATCTCCTTTGTCTTCTCCACGTTGAGAGTGAGATTGTTGTGTCCGTACCACAAGGCCAAGCGGCTCACCTCGTTCCTGTAGTCCGTCTCATCGTTGTTGCTGATGAGACCCACCACTGTTGTGTCGTCCGCAAACTTGATGAAGTGGTTGGAGCTGTATGATGGTGTGCAGTCGTGTGTTAGCAGGGTGAATAGAAGGGGGCTCAGTACACATCCTTGTGGGGTCCTCATTGCTAGCAACATTAGCATTTGGAGGTCAGACAGGAGCCTAAGAAAAGCACAAAGAAAAACAAGATTATAACCAGGCAATACCAAAAAACAATATAATAAAACAAAACAGCCAGCCACTAGGGAGCACAAGCCATTGTATCTCTTGTGCCGGTCCCAAGCCCGGGTAAATGGTGAGGGTTGTGTCAGGAATGGCATCCGATGTAAAACACTTGCCAAAACCATAATGCGAGTTCATCAAAGTGAAACCATACCAGATCGGTCGAGGCCCGGGTTAACAACGTCCGCCACCGGTGCTGTTGACAAACAGGGTGCCGGCGGAAATTGTACTACTGTTAGTCGAAGACGCAGAGGAGGAAAACGTGTCAGGAGACAGAGGGAGAGGAGGAAAGTGAAGAATGTAGGACTGAGGGTTGCAACTCTAAATGTGGGGACAATGACAGGCAAAGGTAGAGAGCTGGCTGACATGATGCAGAGAAGAAAGGTAGATGCTTTATGTGTCCAAGAGACCAAGTGGAAGGGCAGCAAGGCTCACAGTATTGGAGCAGGGTTTAAACTGTTTTACCATGGTGTGGATAGAAAGAGAAATGGAGTAGGGGTGGTCCTGAAGGAGGAGTTGGCAAAGAATGTAGTAGAGGTGAAGAGAGTGTCAGATAGGGTGATGTGTCTAAAGGTAGAAGTAGAAGGTCTGATGCTAAACATAGTAAGTGGTTATGCTCCACAGGTTGGATGTGATGGGGAGGAGAAAGATAAATTTTGGAAAGATTTGGATGAAGTGATAGAGAGTATTCCCAGGGAGGAAAGAGTGGTGATTGGAGCAGACCTGAATGGACATGTTGGTGAAGGAAACAGAGGGGATGAGGAAGTGATGGGTAGGTTTGGTGTCAAGGAAAGAAACCAGGAAGGACAGATGGTGGTGGATTTTGCCAAGAGAATGGAAATGGCTATAGTCAATACCTATTTCCAAAAGAGGGAGGAACATAGAGTGACCTATAAGAGTGGAGGAAGGAGTACACAGGTCGATTACATTCTGTGTAGAAGAGGAAACCTGAGAGAGATTGGAGACTGTAAGGTTGTAGCAGGGGAGAGCGTGGCCAGACAGCATCGGATGGTTGTGTGTAGAATGACTGTTGTTGCGAAGAAGAGAACAAGAGTAAAACCAGAGAAGAAGACCAAATGGTGGAAGCTAAAGAAAGAAGAATGTTGTGAGAAATTCAGAGACGAGCTGTCAAGACAGCCGTCAACATCAGCGAGGACCCTCATCAATATGCATACCGTGAGAACCGATCAACAGAGGACGCCATCTCCTCCGTGGTCCACACTGCTCTCACCCACCTGGATCAGAAGGACTCATACGTGCGTCTGCTCTTTGTGGACTTCACATCTGCCTTCAACACCATGATCCCCCAAACTCTGATAGACAAACTATCCACACTTGGACTAAGCCCCTCTATTTGTAACTGGGTCTTAGACTTCTTAACAAACAGACCACAGTCCGTGAAGATCCACAACTTCTCCTCCTCCACCATCACCCTCAGCACTGGCTCTCCTCAGGGATGTGTGCTGAGCCCTCTTCTGTTTACTCTGCTCACATATGATTGTACAGCCACACATCCAGGCTG